>OOFE01017870.1:0-16234 GCA_900323365.1 Monocentris japonica | reverse complement strand
CCCCTTTCGCAGCCGCCACCCCGGACTCACTCACTGCCCCCCTGGATCGTTTTCCCTTCTGCGGGCCAGGCAGGGCTCGGCCGGGATCACCTCCTCCCCGGCCCCGCCGTCAAGACAGCCAGAGTTCACTCTAAATGAGTGATGGCCTCGCCGATTAGCTCCTTGGTTCCCAGTCATCCAACACTTCTGCTCTCTGATTGCTTCATCTTCAGCCACACAGAACAGACAGCAAGCTCTAAGCTCAATAGATGACAGGACAGCGCTGATGTCCCATCCCACTACAGTCTTTGATCAGCGTTGTCTTGAAATTATAACAAGAAACATACACATTCATTTCTCAACATACATTTCAGAGGATGATATAGCCGGTAACCTGGATGGGAATTACATTAATGAATGGAGGGCAGAGGTAAACGAGAAGTTAGTGGCTTTTAGTGCCTCCTGTAGTGTTTAAAATGGCTTAAGGGGAGTTATCCTCCTCTTAGAAGATCCACTTACACATGCATGGATTACAGTGAATAAAAGACAAAGGCTATCCCCGGCTAAGTCACACCACGGACGACAATCTCACCGGTGAGCAGGTGAGAACTTGCAGGTTTAATAACTGTTGGCGAACAGCACAGGGAATTACCGGGACCTGACAGCTCTGCTGGAAATGAGAACATGAAAATGTATATATTCACTGTCAAAACACTCCAGCCTTTAACCTGCTAGAAAATATTGACTGCAGAGGTTGTGTTTGATTGCAGTTCAGGTTGATGAGTTTGTTATAAAGGTACAATGATGAAAAAAGGAATGCTGTAAATGATAGTGAGCACTTCAAGAGCAAAACAAATTGACTGTAAACACTCATCATGTCATTTGAAGTTTCATTCATCCATTAAAATGATATTTAGCTCTGTGGAAAGTGGGAAGCAGTTGAGGAGGGGCAGCTGATTTATTGATTTTTTGTTGTGTAAAGAGTACTAGAGTTTTTGCTCATGACTGTTTAACAGATGAACCCCCTGAAAACCTGGGCTTTCTTTAATTACTTATCAATAGTGGAAATTTGTATTGACAAGGGCCTGTCAGGAGGGGAGTTTTGTAGTTGTCAGTTATCTGTGGGAGAGCCGCTCAAAGGAAGGTCCCCTCGGACACCGACTGGATCGATCGGCATGCAAAACACCATTGAGAGGCTTTTGGGGCCGCGATGTTAGTACTGGGGCATGTGGGCCAAAGGGGGAGAGCAGCCGGAGGAGCTAAAGACTTCTTCATTGGGGGAAATCGATGGGGCCGGCTGGCCTTTGACCTTAGGGAGACAGGGAGAGCGGTCGGCGGGTCAGTAGCGCTTCTTAAGCCCCTGTGAGTGCCAGGATCACGCTGTGAGGCCTGACACTGGCTATGACACACTCACAGCTTAGACTGACATTGACCCGTGTGCAAACACACAAAGCAAACATGCAAAAATAAACTCACACACACACACAAATGAAGCTATGAGCATTGTGTGCCGTCCTGCTGTGCTGGATGAAAGAATGGCTCTGTTTCAGAGAGCAGAAGAGAATTGAGATCTTCAGAGGGCATTTTCAGACAGCTCTAAGCAAACTAGCCTTTTATAAATTAATAAGTTATCAAAACCAATCCATTACACTGATTTTATTGATCTAAATCAGAGCTGGAAAGCTGGAGAGGTGCATTGATTTCACTTATTGGACTTTAGTAATTCCTGTCTCATGAGGCCTAGGGGCGTCTTACCTTCCAGTTAGCTTCTTATGATCTCCTGTCCACTCCTTGGGAGCATGGCAACAGGCGGCTCCACTAGTGGATCAATATGAGGGACTGAGTAAAGATCAGTCACTTAATTGGGCAGGAGTGTGCGATTAAAGGCAGAGAGAGGGACAGGCAGCAGTGGGCGGCCCAGCTCAGCTTGGCCCGGCCCGGGGGTCAAGGGCAAAAACAGACCACAGAGAGAGCGCACACAAGACCTTTCACACCATCATGTCTTTCAAGGCCTTTAAACAAAGGTTTGGTCAACTTGCATGCAACCGAGTTTCATTTAGACCCAAAGGAAAGAAAATGATAAATCACCGTCTTTGACTTGTTCTGCCAAAAATGTACATCAATTGCTTAAATGCACTTTAAACAGTGTTCTGTGGTTAAAGGTTTATTCTGTAACAGCAGAAGTGCAAAACCCTTTTTGAAAAAACAGAGTCTGTCAGAACGTGACCGGTTCTTCTTGAGTGTCATCATAACAGTAGATGTTGCATGAGTCAGATGAACCCAGAATCCTTCCATCAGAATTTTCTAAACCTCAGTGTTTGCATAAGAGTTCGATGAGGCATGTAGACAGTAAAGTGTTTCTTTCCTCTGTTTCTTAGAGACATAATGCCGCTCCCTGTCTCTCAGCATGGGGTCAGTTTGCGGTCCCTTGGAGCAGAGCCCCGGGCCCCCGCTTCCCCCAAGTGACCCCCACTAGTCAAAGGTGATCAGGGAGAGGGAGAGAAAGAGAGGCACTGATCGAATTTGATAATGAAGAAGACCCCTCTAAGCTGCTTCGCTCCACATGTTCAAATCTCTGCAGCACTCAATAAACACTAGGAAGCCCCCCTCCCTGTCACTGAACATTGTGTAGGTATTGATCCCAGCTAACTGGGTCTTTAATACCTGGGGTCTGTGGCCTGGCCTGGGGAAATGCATACTGACATGTGACGGGAGGAGCTCAATAGGCAAACGCACTGAAGAAAGGATGGGCCTCTCAGTTTAGCATTTCTCTCCCATTTTGTTTCCAAATTACACATCTGCTGAAGAAAGGAGAATTACAGCCTCTGCACCTGCCGTTATAGGGACATATAGGCTGGATGGACAGACGCAGATTGCGAGCGGCCCAACTGTACTCACAAAAAGCGGTTACACTGTCAAAAAGGAATTACAGGAATTGTTGGGTTGTAAAGACCAGGCGAAGTTGTGTTTTAACTAATAGTTTTAATAGAAAAAGATAAACAACCAAAAATGAACAGATATAAAAGGAAACTACTTACAGCATATTTACAGCACTCAAGTATCTTTTTTTCAGTCGTCATGTGTCACTTTCAACATAAAACGGCACAGGTTAGCTCATATACACTAGATGATATCTGTCTGAAGTTAATAAACGGGCCTGTTTGTCACTAGAGTATTGAAACAATACTAAACATAGTTTTGTCTTTGTGAAGGAGTAATATGTCCTAACTTTGCTATTACAACTATTCCCATCATTTTCTTTCATGCAGTGCACAGAACACAAAGAGACAGTGGTGGATATAGTCAATATCTTGTTTAAACTATAAAGTACAGCGAATACATCCCATCAACTATACCAGGTAGTAGCAGAGGCATTACATTTCTGCTAAGGGTCTTTTGATCAAGTATTATAGGATTAATCAGATTCCAGAGCCAACAAAATTAACTTGATATGAACCACATTAAACCTGATGTCATTGGAAAAAAAAAAAAAAAATGAGGTCCAAGGTGAACAGTACAACTGCATTTATGTAGCAATGTTCAATAGCTTCCAAAACATCAACGCACTGAAATGTACTTAGGAACAAGTCACTTTTCGCTATTCATTAGAAGTGTATGCATTATTACACAGATGAGGTACTCAGATTTTGGCCCCATATAACAAGGGCGTTTCTATAGTGCAAGTTGGGCTGAGGATACAGCCCGGCATCAATAGCATTATATTAATCACCATAGTTTAGCAGACAATGCCCTGGCATTTTAAGTAGTACTTCTAGAGAAAGGTTTTATTTGTGGATCTTTGATGAGACCTCAGGCCTTAAAAGACACTGCTCAAGCAGAGAAAAACAGATCAACAGAAATACATTGTAACCAACATAATTTAGAACTGAAATACTCATAAGCAAATGAAAACACTGTTTATTTCGGCCCCTATTGCTCTGAAGGGAAGGGGTTGACAGTTCTCCAATAGGTAGCACCAATCTGGGTGCGCTCTTGTAGAAGACCTAATACTGGGCCGAACCATCCCTCTCTCTTTCCCCCGACTGCGTCCCTAGCCCTTTCTCTTTCCATCAAGGTATTGTCAGAGTCAAACTCCAGCCCTAGGCTGTTGGCCCCCTTTCACTTGCTCTTGTATTTTGTCCTGCAGCAATCAGCCACCATGAAGGCAGGAAGTTGTAATGTGGAGAGTGGAGTGGAGGGGTCAGAGGTCATCTCTTGACCTTTGCATCTTCCTTGAGCTTCCAGATCATCAGCTCCATGCAGGCACTGGCATCCTCACTTGAGTCATGGCCCTCCACTGGAAACATCCAAACGCAAGCAAACAGTCAAAATTGTTTTGTAATGTAGATAATTCAGTTTTCAAGAGTCCTAGATAGACTGTAATAATTCAGGAACAAGTCATATCATAAGCCATTTGTTCATGCACTAGTAGCATGTATTATGTCTGCAATTCCAAGGATTTGTCGGACAAACTGAAATGCAAACAGATGCCCAGCAAAAAATGAATGAATAATACAACAGAATAAACAAATACCTTTAGTATAAACCCTGATATCAAGTATCATCAACACAACTATGATTTTCTCACCGTTGTCCTGGATGATGCGTTTGAGGTGGTCCGCCATAAGATTCCTTAAGGCACGTTTGTAGGGCAAGCCAAGGCGATGGGGGAACACGATGGCTGTGTCTACCACTGAACTGTGGATGAGCTGGAAGCAAGAGAGACAGACAGAGAGAGCGTTTTTAAAAATTTCAGCCCGGGCCCAGAAATAGAAACTTGTCTCTCAACCTGGAGCCCAGACCAGCGAGGTTGGTTCTCTTGTTTGAATCACAAAACATACTTCATAATTCTTTGCAGGGGGTTACAATACAGTCCATTCGATGTCTGACATTGCAGTTTAGTTATGATGATAATGAAGTATGAAGAATTAAACCTACACTAAGTTTGAACTGAATTGTTATGAGCTGCCTGGTGAGGCAACAGCTCTCCGTGTGTCACATCCACTTCATAGGCAGAGATCGGGCGAGAGCAGTAGGTACAGTCAGGCACTGAACCCCAGGACCAGAGCCGCTGTATAAAAGTACCTTTAGAGCAAGAAGGTCGCTCTCCAGACTGTGCCCTATAAGGATGGAGTCAGCGCTGAACATACTAAGCAGCACTGCCTGAACATCTCTCAAGGTGATGGTGGCACTCTCTAAGTCCTCCTCTGTCACCCCCGAAAACCTGTGAAGTAGATACAGGATATACTGCATTTACAAATACAGTGCTTGTTTGATTGATTGATTATTTTATAGCATTTCAACTTTGTGAGATAACACACAGTGGAGAGTGAAAGGAAGGAAAGGAGACAGGCTGATATGTGACACAGGTTGCGAACCGGATTCCAACCACCAGAGCCTGCTGAGCCACCAGGATATGGGTGTGTGTGTGTGTGTGTGTGTGTGTGTGTGTGTGTGTGTGTGTGTGTGCATGTGCTCTTTAAGCTGTGCATCTAAGCACAGGCACCACCCGTATCAAGTTGTAGAGGACAAACAGAGAGCGGCCTCACCGTGTGTTGTAGTCGACCACTTTGCTGTCAGGTTTGACAAACGTGTCGTAGATGACTTTCATCTCAGAGTTGATGACCGTCACCCTGGTCAGTTCCAGGCCCTGCTTCGTGTAGCACTGTTTCCAAAGAGGGGGGCGAATTTAACATTGAATGGAGGAAATACAACCAAACAGGAGGTGGGCCACTGGACTTTTAATTTACCTGTTAGCACAATACAGTACTGTATGAAAGAAAGAGTACTTAGTGTTACTCTCCCCCGCCCAGCAGTGGTCGTTTGAGGCTAAATGTGCATCTATTGGGGTTATTGGTATAACACTTTGGAAACCTCTCTCTGACTCACCATCTCACAGTCCAGGGCATATACCCCTCCATTGCCATCTGGTGGTAGAGGCTTACTGAAGGTCTTAACGTAGCCATCGACTGACTCTTTACGCCCGTCCTGAACGTGTTGCTGTGGTAATACAAGAAGTTGAAATCAGAGTCCAGGGATATTATCGGTACTACAGAGGAGTGCAGAAAACAATGTGGAAACAAGTAAAAGGAGAACTAGTTTTAGTTACCCTGGAAGTGATTCTAGAAACAAGAATCTCAAAGGGAGGGCAAAGAGACAAGGGGACAACACTGACCCCTAGTGGTTCAATGGCAAGTTGTCTACAGCACAAAGGCATAGTGGAGAGTTGACAGTTACAAAATTTAGTTGAATTTAGTTGATCAAAAATGTAATGATCAACACACACCACAAAACATATGCCAGAAAAAACTTGAAAGAGATAGCCGTGATATTTAGCCTATTATTTCTGACAACAATATCACAATATCTAAGCCATGTAAAAACCGTGTTTGTGGATCAAATCTGATCAATTCTTCAAAAACAAAAAGCTTGTTTTTGTTATGGGCGCATTGTCCATTCATGCTTTATGTTCAGGTGTGTCAATAAAATGTTCATACTGTCATTATCAAATGAAATTGATAATTGTTTCTCATTGATTCATATTGTTTCACATCTTGCTGTTGATCTGCATCCAACTTTATTTTTATGGCGTTTCAGCTTTGGATGCGGTGGAGAGAAAGGGGATGTAAGTTCTTTATTCCATTCATATTACCATCTAGTCTCTTCTGCTTCATGTATTGTTATTCTGTTGAATCCACAAGCGCATGGTATCCACCTTAGCCTGCTGAGCTACCATGACAGCCCATGCACATCACTTCTTAAAAGACAAGAACAACATTAGTAGTTGTAGTCCTGAGGGCTGTTACCTTGGTAACCTGGCAGCCTGGGGAGCCTACTGCTCCAGAGCAGCAGTTGTAGCTAGTCTCCCAACCTCCAGCCACTGACAGAGAGAGACAGACGACGAGAAAAGGAGAGATGCCAAGAAAGACAGAAGGAGACTGATTAAGGCTTGGCAATCTGATTTATCAGACAAGGAAGAATAATATTGATATATTTATAAATATTTACACTAAAAACATCAAGACATACAAAGTTACCTTTATGTCTGCGTAAACGTCCCCAGTGATGGTTACATTCCTCCTTGCGCACGCAGTTGCCATTGACATTGACCTTATACTCTGCCCCACAGCGACAGCATATCTTGTTGAATGCTGGAAACATTACAGATGTTAAAGATTAGAAAAACATACATTCAAATAAAAATATTGGTGCTGTCTTACGAAAAAAGAAATACTTCCTGGACAACTTATGATCCAATATTAGGTATTAGAAATTAATTTTATGAATGGTGAGAGGATACTGGGTAATGCAGTTGCTCACTGTCTGTGGTGATCTTTTTCTCTGGTAGGTTGTGTATCACGGCCCGGCCGGGAGTCTCAGGGTTTGCTCTGGGGTAGCCATGCTCCTGGAGCTGCTCCTCCGTCATCAGGTACGCTTTCAGCTTCCTGTACAGTGTGACCCCTATAGAGAAAACAGTGAAACATACATTCACTTTCTATGAGCACATCCTAAATTCACACAAGGAGGGATATTCACCCTTGTTTACCCAGACAAGTTGACTAAGAGCATCTTATGTGGAATCATGTACTGTTGGCCAGTAAGCAGTGTCATTGGAGCATCTGGAAGTGCCTTGCTCAAGGATGTTAAGTGCCTTGCTCCAGGACCTTCGAAAGGATCCATTGGCTGTTGTGGGAATCAAGCTCTTGGCATTCCAGTTACAGCCACCCTGCTGCCGTTCCCCGTTGTTCCCTGTGAGGTCAGGGTACTGTTCCTCGTACATCGTTTAATTATTTTCAGGCCAATATGATGCCAGCTGTTTCAAATTATTGTACTAATCCAGATCCAGCGAATTCTGTTCCTCGAAGGCAGCATGTGGATTGATTTGTCAAACATGGCTGTGGTCATCTCGGATAATTGAGCGCTGCAGTTCTGTACTAAAAGGAACAAGAGTAGAGCGCTGAAACCATCAAGGATCCTGGTCTTAGCTGGCACGGCACCACGGAGAAAGAGACAGCAGCTTTTTCTATTGGCACCTCTCTAAGGAAATGAGTTCATGGATGGGTTTAAAAAGGCAAGGTCATAATCCAAGGTCATAATCCAAGGTCATAATCCAAGGTCATAATCCAGCCAACTGACTGTAATATTGCAGGTTTGAGACATGAGATTAAATATTACGCTTGCTTCAAGGAACAGCAAATCCCAGGCTCATGTCAAATTGTCAACAAACTTATCAAGCTAACTCAGGTTCCACGTACGAGGGACGGGGCCCAGGACCTGTCTCACAAACTTCAACATAGTCAGTCATAGTCAGAGTATCTTTGTGATAGCTGGCTTCACAAAACCAAACAATGGCAACCCTGACTAACTGGTCTCACAAAGCTGGTTATCAACTCGCTCTGTCAAACAGGGTTTATCAATGCACCTATGAGTATGTTCACATAAAAGGGGCGGTGTTTGTAACAAACAGCCAATCACATGCGACATGGACAGATCCAGAGCAGCATATTTAACATAAAATGAAACTTAGTCGATCCCCGTGAGGAAATGAGGTCGCTCTAGGAGCAAAACTAATAGGATTTAGCAAGGGAAATGAAATAGAATCCAAGAACACAACTAGAATATAAAAAAGCAATAAAAATATTTGAAAAAAATAACATAAAACAATAAAAGCAATAAACTAGACTATCAACAATTGTGGAGTCATGGAAACATAAGCTGCTGAAACAATTTCATAGCACTGAATATACAACAGTAAATTTCATTCATTATTGATAGCTATAATCAACTAATGTAAGCTACCTACTATTTGATAAGCATCTTCAGGCCATTTACTCAGTCTTTTAAAGCCAGACTGAGTAAATGGCCTGAAGTGCTACAAATGTTTATTATATCTGTGATCTAATGAATCATCAGGGAAAGCAAAGGGCTTCTGTCAGTCTCTAAACACCCCCACCCTGAGTAGTAGTAGTAGTAGTCTCATTAAGTTGAATGCAATGTTTTTGTGAATGTCATTTTTGCAATAAAGTTCTATATAAAAGTCCAGGGTATCCTCTAGGAATGGTGATGACATTTTTCCCAGAGATGATTGGTGAGGAGGCGGGCTTGACCTGAACATAACCTGCTCCACAGCGGGTTAGGCGTGCAACCTCAGGTACTATGGTGATGCATCCCACTTGAAAGTGAGCTGCCGTTCTGAGACCAAAAAGCCAGGGTTAGGCCCAACGTTATCTCACTACCCCACTAATGTTTCCTCATGCCCCAGGTCATGGGGGCTGATAGTTTGTTGTAAATAAAACTAAGGACAAACTTTCTTTAGGGCTAGTCACATGAATCATTGAATAGCTCCACTGTTAATGCAAAAGCCCTGCTCATCTCTGAGTACATAAAAGGCACAGGAGGTTGAACAGATCCAAGAGCATTCTTTTGCAGGAGAAATCCTTTGCAAGTCAAGTGTCTTGTTGATTTGATCCATTATCATTATAGGAATAGGATCAGGCCATTACAAACAAGACAGGACATAATGACAGAACAACAGGAACCGCACAAATCTCCAAAAGAAACAAACTGAAATATGAAAAAAAAAAAATCAAACAAAGCGGTTGAAAAGCAAAGTGAAACTAAACAAAGACCTGAAAAAAATCCCATCCACACCTCATGGGTAAGGCATTCTGGAGGCGCTACAGGTTTTTTGTGAATAGAAACAAAGGAAAATCTAAATCTCCCTCTTCCTCCCCTTCTCCTCCTCACCAGTGACTTTCTCCTCCTGCTGTTTGCCCATCCTGTTGATGGTGAAGCTGGTGGTGGCAGCCAGACGACCCCCCAGAACTTCCTCATGGGACTGGGCCCTCCTGTTAGCAACTGACCCTGGGGCCTCTGTACAGGACACACATGCACACAGGTTAACACTAAAATGTCTTAACATCGGACTCAACCATACAATTCCAAGCACATATGCCTTAAATCTATTATCTTTCATGCTCAAAACTAATATCACATCAATTGAGGTGACTAACTGGTGACAGGTGAGGAGGAGGAGCTGCTCTTGCTGCGGAGCTTCTTGAGAGTGTTGACGGCTACGTTGAGGTAGATGTTCTTACTGCTACTGCGCTCATACACCATCTTCTCCTCATCAAGGGCCTGAAACAACAGTTAACAGATTTGTTACTGTCCAAACCTTAACTTACTATACTCAGGGACCTAAGAAAAGTGCTACAGTAGAGTCTGATAAATGCCTGAAATGTTTCTTTCATGCATAATAAACTTATATTTTAGCATTGTGCACAGTTTATAAAGTATACAGCATAGGTGGGTTAAGACAGGAGAAATTTTCTTATAAAAGACAACATGGCCCAAGGTGCAGTTGCTTCAAAGTGTGTGTCGTCCGTACCATCTGGAAGGCAAAGTCCTCTGATGGGCAGAACTTGACACATTCATCTATGAAGGTGTTGAGGTAGCGCTGGCGGACGTTGGTGGGCACTTTGGCCCCAAACTCAGAAGGGATGACAGGGCGCTTCATTGAAGAGCTCTGGGGTGAAAACAATGACGACATTAATCATAAATGACATTTTAGGCATTTAGCAAACACTCTTTTCTGCAGATATATTACTGAATCACTGCCATTAAGGTTATCCAGAGATGTGAAAACAAAACACAACAGCAAAAATTCAGGAAACAGTGGGCAAAAAGCAGGAAAATGAGAATAGTTCATTATGAATGTGAATGATTTGTCCAAAAAAAAGCCTGAAATCGTGAAAACCTGTAAGAAACAACCCTGCGAATGAAAACATTGCAGTAACTAACTGACAAAACTGGTTATGTAGGTCTGCAGGTACCTTCATGGTGGGTGTGTGTGCTACTCTTCTCTGAATGACGGTGGACACAGTCTTGGACATGATACCAGCTGAGGTCTGGGCCTTGACAGATAGATGGGCTGTAAGGGTCTTGCTGGGGGATAACACTCGGCTACTGGCCGGTTTGGCATCTGTAGAACCTAGCCACACACACACACACACACACACACACACAGATTGACACTTCTTACTTCAATAGGGTTAGTACTTACTTACTTACTTACAATAGTACTTACAATAGTATGCTGTGGACATTAGAGTGGATGTATTCATACCAGGCTTGGTGGAGGATGATGCCAGAGGGCCGGGACGGTGGGCTATTCTCTTCCTCTCTCCAGTGAAGCTGGAGCTCGGGGAGGCAGAAGCAGTCTTG
This sequence comes from Monocentris japonica, assembly GCA_900323365.1. Taxonomy (NCBI): domain Eukaryota; kingdom Metazoa; phylum Chordata; class Actinopteri; order Trachichthyiformes; family Monocentridae; genus Monocentris; species Monocentris japonica. Next base: position 5,032 of record OOFE01017870.1, on the reverse strand, counting down.
ACAGCAGCAGCGAGCTGAGCAGCCTGCTGCTGCGCTATCTGCATACGCTGGTAGCAGACTTCCTGGGCTGTGGCTCTCCTATACGGTCGCACCACAGTCTTGGGAGACGCATCAGTCTGACAAAAAGCCATTTCATAAGCATGATGTTGAAACCACCAGGGTTAGGTCAATGAACCTACGCACACTGAAAATTAATGCACTAATTGAAAGGCAAGTTGCTCAATAATCAACAGACATGATTGCAGAAAAGGATCTTCTCAAGCGCTCTACCCTGTGATGAAATTTGATTTTGTCCATGTATATAGTGTCTCACCCCTGCCTGACTGACTGACTGACTTGAATTCACCTCGAGAGCACTGTGGGAAAAAGATGCAAATAAAGTCAAGATGATAAACTCACATTTCCTTTGGCAGCAAAATGGGAGACCCTCTTCTTCTGACCAGGGAAGAGAGTGGTTAAAGTGCTCTCTGTGATTTCCTCCTCCTCCGAATCCCTAGAGGGCTGAGAGGGCAAAAGACACTGATGCTAATCCAAATTCCAACAACTGGATTTTTAAAAAATATTACCCCAATGAGAACTCAGAAGATCAAAACTGGCACAAAGATTTCACGTTAGGGGTTACAAAACACTAAACATACAATAGCAGAAATAGATCTACTACAGGAATATAGCAGAGATTACATGTCTATACCTGTTTAGCTTGCCTTCCCTTGTCTTCCCTCTTCACATCCTTGGATTCGTTGAAGATCCGTAAACACTCTTCCATGGGATCCGAATCGAAGTCCATGTCCACCTGGAGACTGGCGAAGTCCACTCCACAACTATCAAACTCATCCTGATCTGCCCTGCCGTCCTCCACACCACAGTCACCCTCATCCTCATCCTCTGAGGAGGACGGAGTCAGCTCTGAAGCTTTCCTCCTGTTCAGACGTCCCCTTTTTAAAGCATCAGCCGATTTCCTCACCAGCACTTCTTCTGCTTCTTCATCATCGTCATCATCATCCACCTCCTCCATTGCTTCAGCCTCATCTGGGCTCTCATCCCCAAACAGATCGGCGTGGCTCAGACTCAGACTTCGCTTTTTGTCCTTGACTGTTGTTTTCCTATCTGACAAGCTGCTGCTTTTCTTCGCCTTGTCTTTACTGCGCACCAAACTCCCTTTACTATTACTATTACTGCTGTTAGACGTGCCTCTATTACTGCTGTTGGAGCTGCTTTTACTACTTTTCCTCATGTCCTTTTCTCTTTTACTGCTATCAAGTTTACCATTTTTGTGCTGTTGGTCCTTCTGCTTGCTGTACTCCTTTTCCTTGTCTGATATCTTGGCTTTCTTGCTTTCCCCTCCACCATTTTCCGTGTCCTTCTCTCGTTTGGTTGACTCACTTCTTACTTTTTCATTGCTTTTGATCTTACCATCACTTCTCTTTTCTTCTTTGCCTTCCCTTGGCATTTTATCAAGTGACTTGTCCTTAGCCTTGCTTTTACCATCATCTTTTTTCCCCTGACTCTTGCTGTCTTTCTTTACAGAGTCTTGACTTGATTTCTTTGTTGCTCCTTTGTCCTTACTGCTGCTGCTACTACTACTTTTACTACTAGATATTTTATTAACTTCCTTTTCAACTTTATGCACCTTCTCAGACTTGCCATTCTTCCCATGACTAGATCGACCAGCCACCTTCTCATTCTCTGGGTTGTCCTTTCGTTGAATAACTTCCTGGATGTTTGAGTCCGCTGCCACCTCTCCCTGGTCTCTAAACTCTTTATTCCTCTGTGTCAGTGCATTCAGCGTTCCCTCTGTCCTCTCTTTTCTCCTTGTCCCAACAGCGTCCTCAACTGACCCACTACTGCTTTTCCTCTGCTGGAGGCGGCTAAGGGAGGTGGGTCGATACTCTGTTCCAGAGCTCTCCCCATCAGAGTCAGAGAAAGTGTACTTTTGTGTGTTTACACTATGCTGCCGTGGCTTTTTTACTGTTGGCACATACTCCTCATCTGTTGATGATCTTCCTGACCGTAGTAGTTTATGTGTTTTGCTCCCCTCCACCTTAACAGGTTGTGCACTCTCATTCCTCTTATTCTTCCCTGCAATTCGTGCAGAGTAGTTAGTGAGTGGGTCATACTCCATATCTGTGGATGGTTTAGAATTGTCCAGGATGTATTTATACTTAGAGGAGGATGTGTTAGTAGAATACTTGGGGCTGGGAGGAGGAGAAGGGAGTTGGGGTGTTTGTACCCGAGGTGCAGGCTTTCTAACAGCAGTGGGGACATATTCCATGGAGTTAATGTGGTTCCCCTGGATGTCTGAATCCAAGGTGTACTTGCTGCAGCATGGGGTGGGGTTATAGTCTCCTGATGTCATTTGATAACTCCCAGGGTCATAGGCCAAGTGGGAAGCCACTGCTGCTGGACTGGATCTTTTAATAGCATCCGCTGTAGACAAATTAGTGGTAGCGCTGGGGTCATACTCTTCATCCCCGATCCGAGAAAGCTTCCTCTTCTCCCGCTCAACCTCACTGCGGACCTCCTCGATGGCCCGGTTGACCAGCTCCAGGGCACCGCTGATGTCACCTGAGGCGGACGGGTCTCCATTCTGCTGCTCTTGAGACTTCACTACCTCTGGGTTGAATGGATCATAGCCTTGTTCTGCAGACACAAGACACACAAGAAACGTAATGCATCCAAAAGCCGAAAATCCGGACTAATTTCATAAGGTCACCAGCAGAGCTTTATATGAACGCTTCTCTTGTGAGCTAACTAAGGCTGAACCACGGACAGGATAGTGTTACAGCAATGTTCGCCAACTACAGTAGAGAAAACTTGCATGAGGCATCATTTACATGTCTTTCGCACAGCGCAGCTAACGGAAATCAATTAAGTACGTTTCGACTATGTCGAAAGGGCAAACGAAACCAGAAACAGTACAGTCATGGCTACACAAGCCCCTATTCTGCCAGCTACAGAAAAGTATTCAATTCTGGAAAGAAATGTTATGCACCCTTTTGCTTGGAGTGAAGTTCTCTGTGCTTTTTAACATCAACTGCTGTTCCATAGGACGCCCGTCTCTGTTGGTTGTGTCTGAAGTGACAGTATGGTCTGTTGCACCCATTTTTGTCGCCTTTTCCGTCGCTATATTCTTTGAGAAACGGACAGTCAATCCCTCGGAAGAAACCGGTGGATCTCAGCATGGTCTCCAAATAATAATCTCATACCCGCAGGCACACGTTCAACCTAATTTCACGCAGTTTTGGCAGGAAACTATACACTGCAAAACCTCGTACGAGCAACGGAACAATAACAACGTCCCTACGACGCCATATTGCATGTTAGAGGAAAAATCTCGCGAGAAATCCCACGTGTCGCGCTCGCTTACGTCATTGACAATACCGTGCACCTGACTGCAAAACACCTTTCGCAGCGCTCATGAGCCGAGATAACTTGCTGTGAAGAAAGCGCTTTGTGGGACTTTTAATGTTTCTACTTCGAAAAACGTCAGCTGATGAAATACGCCAGTAGTTGAATACGTTTTGTACAGTTAACTATTTTAGTCAACTATCGACAGACTTATCGTTACATAGTTATCAGCGTCAGTCGTTAACACGCCACAGCTTCATGGTGCTGTGTATTACTCCTGCCATCAGGAGTTCTGCCTCATTTCAAGCAAAGCATTAGGTAGCAGAAACACTGGTGCGGTGTGTGCGTGTTCGGTAGGGAACAGGGATCTGCGCCATTGAGCCCAGCCTACTTTTCCCTGAATCATGTCAAGACTCATTCCTAGGTGACGATGAAAAGTAACACTAGTGTTTCAACTTTTTATTTCTCAGGAATCCATAGATGTGTTGGCATCGTGGCTTCTCAGGAGTTACAAACAGAATCTGGAACAAAATAAGGGGGGTTAGTTTGAAGCAGTTACATGTAGCCTAGTGCAGCCCTGGTCCTCGTGACCCACAGCCCTGCTGGTTTTCCATCCTACCAGGTAGTTAATTGCATTCACCTGGTGTCCCAGGTGTAAGCCAGTCCCTGATTAGATGGTTGGAATGAAAACCAGTAGGGTGGTGGTACTTGAACACCAGGGTTGAGAACCACTGGTGCAGCTTTAGAGTAGCCCATTTTCAAAGTGAAACTGATCGATAATTGCTGAAGCACATTAATCATATTAAGAGCTTTTTAATTAAACGCTTACCTGGAGTATGTTTTGTAAATCTATGTTTTATAGATATGGGAAACCAAGTAATCCAAAAGCAACCAGCTAGAGTAACAAGTACTAACGATTACCATTTAAAAATAAGCCATTGCTGACAAGTATAGCTAACAAATGACTACACAAACAATCTGAACAAAGACCTGCATTTTCACAGATCGCATGTTGCTATTTTTAGTCTGCATTATCAAAAACACCTACATTCTGAGAGAGGAAAAGAGGCCATTAACCTGTTAAATGCCTCATGAAATACTCCTTGAAACCTACCTGCTGGACTTCAAACTTCACAGCGTCACACGAATGCACAGTCTTTTTATGCACTCGACGCACACACGTGATAGAGCAACACCAATTAAGTCCAGGGATCCTGACTGAAACCTTATCGTGGTAGCTTCCCTATTAGGGAGAGAAAGTCATCATGTCGCCACCTGGTGGTTGCGTTCAAAGCTCAAAAAGGTCAGGAAGTACATGTCGAACTAGAAAAATACACTTTGAGAAACACACAAAAAAATACAATTCACATATACATATTTAAACGTGTATCAAAATATACAAAAATTGGTAACAAATGTATTTGCACATGTAGAGGACTTTCATTCAAAATATATTTTGAGAAGCCAACATTTATACACACCGATCAACCATAACATTAAAACCACCTGCCTAATATTGTGTAGGTCCCCCTCGTGCCACCAAAACAGCTCTGACCCGTCGAGGCATGGACTCCACAAGACCTCTGAAGGTGTCCTGTGGTATCTGGCACCAAGACGTGAGCAGCAGATCCTTTAAGTCCTGTAAGTTGCGAGGTTTTTCCAGTACATCCCACAGATGCTTGAT
>OOFE01017869.1:7882-18955 GCA_900323365.1 Monocentris japonica | reverse complement strand
GACTGAATACCAGCTGACTGCTTCTTCCCTAAATAGTTCTTGCATAGTCTGGAGCTGTGCTTTGGGTCATTGTCCTGTTGTAGGAGGAAATTGGCTCCAATCAAGCGCCGTCCACAGGGTATGGCATGGCGTCGCAAAATGGAGTGATAGCCTTCCTTATTCAAGATCCCTTTTACCCTGTACAAATCTCCCACTTTACCAGCACCAAAGCACCCCCAGACCATCACATTTCCTCCACCATCCTTGACAGATGGCATCAAGCACTCCTCCAGCATCTTTTCATTTGTTCTGCGTCTCACAAATGTTCTTCTTTGTGACCAAACACCTCAAACTTAGATTTGTCTGTCCATAACACTTTTTTTCCAATCTTCCTCTGTCCAATGTCTGTGTTCTCTTGCCCATCTTAATCTTTTCCTTTTATTGGCCAGTCTCAGATGTGGCTTTTTCTTTGCTACTCTGCCTAGAAGGCCAGCAGCCTGGAGTCGCCTCTTCACTGTTGATGTTGAGACTGGTGTTTGCGGGTACCATTTAATGAAGCTGCCAGTTGAGGACCTGTGAGGCACCTGTTTTTCAAACTAGAGACTCTGATGTGCTTGTCCTCTTGCTCAGTTGTGCACCGGGGCCTCCCACTTCTCTTTCTATTCTGGTTAGAGCCAGTTTGTGCTGTTCTGTGAAGGGAGTAGTACACACCGTTGTATGAGATCTCCAGTTTCTTGGCAATTTCTCGCACAGAATAGCTTTTCAGAACAAGAGTAGACTGACGAGTTTCAGAAGAAAGTTATTTTTTTCTGGCCATTTTGAGACTATAATATAATATAATATATAAATCCACAAATGCTGATGCTCCAGATACTCAACTAGCCTAAGGAAGGCCAATTTTTTTGCTTCTTTAATCAGCACAACATAATTGCACAAGGGTTTTCTAATGATCAGTTAGCCTTTTAACACGATAAACTTGGATTAGCTAACACAATGTGCCACTGGAACACAGGAGTGATGATTGCTGAAAATGGGCCTCTGTACGCCTATATAGATACTCCATTAAAAATCAGCCGTTTCCAGCTATAATAGTCATTTACCACATTAACAATGTCTAGACTGTATTTCTGATCAATTTAATGTTATTTTAATTGAAAAAAATTGTGCTTTTCTTTCAAGAAATTTCTAAATGACCCCAAACTTTTGAGCGGTAGTATATATTTTTATTTTTTATTTTTTTTCCTGTGTGTGTACAGATTTTGGAAACAAATTTCCTCTAAGGAGGACAATAAATAATCAATCTACCTATCCCTATTGTAATAGCACGCAAAAATATTTTTACGTATCGAATCGGGCGCAGTGCGGTTGAATGTGTAGCGGGTGAATGTGCAGTGTTGTGGAAAGAAAAGATGGAGCAGCAGCAGAGAAAGAATCGAAAGGGAAAAAAAAGTAGGAAATATGACGAAAAGTATTTGGAGTATGGCGTCACTCAGACATGCGATGGAGAATATCTACGTCCACAGTGCATGTGTGTGCGTCAGAGCGTCAGAGTGAGAGCCTGACTGACTGCATGAGCTCGACAGGAGATCGGGAGAATCGAGTTGGACTGTGGAGCGGAGAGAGCGAGCGGGACCAGCAGCGATGACCGTCCGTCAAGATGGGGTTGAATTATTCTGCTATTCTGTGGTGCCCGTTAACTCTGCCCTCCTGCCTTGTCTCTGTCTGTCGCGGCCCCGGTTGTAGCGAGCTTGCTACAGATGGCTATGGCGTTTTGCATATGTTATGGGGGGGTCACGAAATATTTTAACCCTCAAAAGGGGGTCGCACTTGCAAAAAGGTTAAAAACCCCTGGTCTATACTAAAATTCTGGTGGCAAATCCTTTGTGGCAAAACTTTGATTCAAACTCATGGGGTATAGAGAAGTGTCTGGCAACCGCCTATAGGGAGCAAGCATTTGCAATTTGCTCAACTTAACAACTTTGTCCATCTTCCAATTTAGGTTACACACATCATAACCGTAAAGAAGGTATCAAACGATCCTCAGAACAGACAACACTTTAAACGCTAACAGAGTTGTGAGACTATAGGGACAATAAAGCTTTGGATGCCATTGCTAAGGACAGTCAGTTGTTAAGAAGAAGCCCTGAAAGAGTATTTGCCCTTCAAACAAACCATTTAACATTCCTCACTCCCAATCCAGTTCCATTAGTTCTCTTAGAACTAAAATACAGGCAATGTGACAAAACATGCACAAGAGATAGATCTCCAAAAATTGAAGGTGACACTCTGAATTGGTTAGCATTAAGGTAAGATTGTTCTTGCTCTCTAGTGAGGGAGTTAAAGGCAGCTTACATCGATACGAGACAATTTTCGTGGCAAATCCCCCATATTACCTTTCTCTCCCACGAATAACTTAGTTGTCCTTGATAACACAACCCTGGGACCATATCCTCATTTTCCCTCTATTGTTGCCCAATTTTAGCAGATATATGTTGACTTGCAAAGGGGGGTGGTGGGCACAAATGTACCTTTTGTCTCTTTCGGAGAGTGAAGTTCTTCCACAGGAGCAGGGTGAACTGCGTCAGGAGACCCATTACGACTTATCCCGGCAAAATCCTGCCAAAGCGTCGCTATGGCAACTGGCCCACTTAATAAACCCTGGAGGGAATAAAAGGGAGAGTTTGGTTTTAATACAGAGGAGCAATGCATCATGGGGGAGTGCCACTAATCATTCACTTCCCCAGGCCTTGGGGCTTATGGTGCAGCACCTGTTCTATGAATTATTATCACCTACACTCTATGTCTATGGCTATGTCTCGGCAGGTGGAGATTTCCCATTTTGGCGGTTTTATGGTATAAGGATCTTTTAATAAAGATCACAGGGTAGTTTTACTTAATGTACTGCATATAAAACAATTAATTCAGGGGCAAAATCAAACAATATTCTGCAATGTCGGCCCAGACTAGGTGTATAGTCTTGTGACAACCTGTTTATCTCATGACCACCACTGTGCTACAAAAACTCTGTAAATGAATCAGTATTATTGGTGACCAGTGTGCAATAAATTACAGGAAATTCATGGGTAACTACATCACTTTTCGTGTGGACCAAAGATTGCAGTAAAACATTTACTGCAGGTTTTACTGGCCTCTGAACACTAATTAAACAGATAATAAACAAATAGATCGGCCATGGCATTTTACACTTGCACATCAAGAATGACCTTTATTAAAAACTCAATAATTCCGCAGCAGTCTCTCCTTTGATTATGGTTACATCATTGGCCTACCCTCACACTCCAGTAACGGCTACAGAGGTGTTAGTGCTTTCTGAGTCAAATTATACAATTAACTGTTTTATCAGCATACAAATAAAATTAATCCCACTTTTCATTTACTTTAAGTCAAATAAAGCATCCAAAACCATTCAAAAGGCATTTCAACAAGCTCAGATGCTCACAGCAGTTCCAGGAAGTGTTCGTCCCATGTGTAGAATAAAGGTTTTCCCCAAGTCTGGGTTCTATGATAGATCAGATGATTTGTAGGTGCATTTTATAAAGAGTAAAGAGTAAAGAGCAAAAGTAAAGCCTTGATCCAGAATTTATATGGCCATATCATTTTTAGGTATATTCACATAGACATCTGAATCGTTATGGTTTCAGTTATGGACTGAAACAATTACTTTTTCAACTTGATTAATCACAATGCAGAACTGTTGTACTTCCATGTTTACAAATAATACAAATGTAAACAAACATTTTGCAGCCTCAAAAGATATTCAGAATTCATGTTTAGTTGTCAGATATCGTTAGTACTTGGATCAGTAGCTCAGTCAGCAAATTTGAGAGTGAATAAACGACAGTAGTGGGTCGCCAAGTTGTTATGGATTAGAGATTTAAAAAGTCTGCATACATACTAACCTAGGTCGCCCATGAACTACATATACACATACCAAATAAACTACTACTACAATTTTGCTTCCTGCACTAACCAGAATGGTAACAGTCATCAACAAAATATCAACAAAAAGCCACTAAACAACCAGTTTTGCTTCAAGAAAAATGGGCCCAGAGGTAATTTAATACTTCTAAAACCTTTATTTCTGAACACAAAGGCTAAAACAGTTGAATAGAAGACGTTTAACCTACATAACACAAGAAAATGTCATGGCAGGCAGCAAACATGGGGAAAACATGTTTTGGATTGGCAGTACCGTGGGATTTCTCAGCTCTTTACATAATATTGTATCGTAGCTAAGATGTTTTGCACAGTACTTCAACTGAGGCTATTTGGAGTCACAGTGTGAGCGCTAGGTGGGGGACCAGGATGGGCTTTTTAGCCCAAGGGCAGTCCTGACAAATGTGCCACTTTTTAACGCTCCATTTCCTTTTTCTGTACAGGTTCCATCTCCCCTCTGTGTGTTTACATTATTTACTGCTACTTCATGGATGTTTTATTTACTGTCATGGGAAAGATGAGCCTCCTCCACTTCCAAATGGCCAAATAAGGGCTCTAATGGACTAAAGAATTGGGTCCCCACGCTGTACCGCTGGAGGCCGCTCAATAATCTAGTCGGAGAACATCAGTGAAATGGTAACAGACTAAGCAGAAACTCTCCGGACCAAACATCCTGTTTTGTTGTGTATGCTGATTTGTATTGCTGTTTCTGTTTAAACTGAATGTACTAAATCAACCCATTCCTACTGTCATCAAGATCTCCATTTGTTTTGTTCATAGACTGCTCATTTCTGTGGGGATGAGATGTCCTACAATCACTTCACCTCAGGCGCAGTAGTATTCCATGTAGTGTAGTATTCACTCTTTGCTTTAGCCTGCAGCTCCTGGCTTGCTTTCCATATCTTTGGGAGGAGAAGGTAGTTAGGGATGAACACCGCAAGGGTAAACTGGCTTGTCTGTGTCCTTACATAGAGGCCCAGTATACGCATGAACACTCGTCTCCCTCAAGTGCTTGTATAATTGAGTATGTGCTACATCCGCTTGCACAGCTTTCAAGCACTGTCCTTTGAAACACGTAACGTGCAACAGAAGGACAGCTTGGAACCACCCCATCCTGAAATCACGTCAAGCATGAAGGGTAAACAACATTTCTAAGAATATACTCAACTGCGCGTCAAAAAATGTGCATGTGGGAGAAAGTGTGTGTGTGCCCCTCTCAAGGACTTTTTTTCGGTTCCGCATCTAAAGGAAAGATAAGTAACAAGAGAGGGTATGATTGTGATTTGCATTGCTAGCCGAAGTATTACAAAACACAATGAAGCATTCTCCAGAGAACAAAAGCCACAGAGTGTCAGTGTGTTTTCCAAGATGATCATTTTAATCTGCCACAGAGAGCACACTGAATAATTGAAATAAGCTCCTTTTGCCACTTTTAGGATTTCTTTTTTTTCCAGAAGACTGTAGCCATCAGGCTCAGACATCAGCTCTTCACCGTATCATTAGTTTCAATGAAAGCACTGAGAAAAGAGCAAGGCGGGGAGGAGGAGAGAGAATGTAGCAATGACAAAAAGGAAAGCAAAGCGTTGAGAGGATAAAAGTGCTGATGCATGCCTGGCATTTGGGGACTTGGGAGATCAGAGTGCATTATTTCAACCCCCAGCATGATAGAAAGAGTAAACAGATATTTGTCATACTGCACGGGAGCAGAGAATGGTGGGGAATGCCTCCGTTACTAGGGGGCTGCTATAGCCCTCAGAAAAGTATAATGGTCCCTGTGCTTCTTCTCTCAATCTTTCTTTTCCTCTTTCCATCGTCATCTCTATCATAAGCCCACACCCCCACACACTGCAACAGGAATTCATAGTTCCAGTCCCTGAAGGCAGGTTCAATGGGATACTTGTGATGTTGTTTGTTCTAATTAGTATCGTACTTCTGGGGACTGGCTGGGTTACATGCAGTACTAACATGCACTACATTCTGATGAACCTGAACATTTTCCTCCCTGTATGTCATGTTATGATTCAGGTTCATATTCAGAGACAGGGTTTTTTGCCAATTAGAGATTGTGTGATTACTTCAATTAATAGTAATTGTAGCATTTGTAGCAATTGTAACCGAACTAAACCAATCAAATTTTATAAAAGAGGAATTAATAGAAATAGTAATTCTATTCCTATTAATTCCTCTTTTATAAAATTTGATTGGTTTTTTTATAAAATTTGATTGGTTATTTAGAATTTTTGTTTCAGGTTAAGATCCTTAAAGCTGAAGCACATAGTTTTGGATAACATCTAAAAACTCTTAACATGTAGGGAAAACGTCTATTACTGCATGCAGAAAAGTAATGCTGAAGAAATTGAACATCACAAGAAGAAAATTGGATCTTTAGGACACCGTTCAAAGTTAGACATTGCTTTGTGGCTCATTGTCACTTCACTTTTCTATAAAGCCATAAAAAAAAATTGTTTAAATATTTGTTTTATTGGACGTGTGACGAGGTAACCACCTTACGGCTGATAAATGAACATAAGATATGCTTCTAAATAGACAGCTATCAATGGTATTGTTCACTTTTAGACCACTGATGTACTGATGAAAGGAAATTCTTCAAAAGATCAGTCGCTCTACATCCTGTATCATATAAAAATAAATGTAAATATTGCAGGAAATCTACGTGGCCATTCCCATGTTTCCTCATGGCTGACAAATGGGGCAACGTTATTTGTTTACACCTATTCATTTGTATAGGTGTCTATATACACTAACTAGAGCATACACAGAAAAACTGTAAAACTTCCTGTCACAAACACACTGACAATAAATGCAGTTCCGTAAAGCTTAAGGTCTGGTATCACTACTCTCCACTGACACTCAAGCCAGGACTGAACCTAACTCAATGATCCTGGTAATTATTTTGATACACACAGTTGATACAAATGTATTTTACATCCTATAGAAATACGAGAATCATTTTAGAACACCTTGTCATAAGAAGATTAATGCTGTGGAAAAATACTGCAAAAACACTCCAAAACTGCAATGCTACCAAGGATATTCCTCAATGTGTGCCTCGTTTGTACAGCTGAAATAAATGTCAAATGAAATTTGACCAAGACTGACCAAGAGTGTTTACAGTTTGTATGCCCAATGCTGGTCAAATTCAAGTAGAGCCAATCGGTTTGGAAACCAATATCCTGAATTTACAATGAGAAAGTTGGACCTGCTACATTCAGTATTAGCTCATTGCTTCTACAGTTACTTAGCCATCCTGTCGAGTTGTTTTTGCTCAAAATGCTCCCTTCCACCACAAGGGGTTTAAGCTTTGATGTCAGAGTATTGTAACTGTCAAGATGCTATCCATGGCATTAAGTCATTAGAGGTGATTAGTTTTGGATAAGTAATAGTCGCCATGCTATCAGGAGCAAGCTGTCAATCAGTTTTTAGCAGCTAATGAAACAAATGAAACTGATAAATAAATTTGAGAGGCTATAAATGTTAGAGCTTAACGAGTCATTACGACATGTCATTCAAGTGCAAACGATTTTGCACACATGCAAAAATGCATGTACCCACGCACGGGCAAATGCATGGGAACACGTGCACGTGCTGTACACGGCGCCACCACTGAGGTGTGGTGCTAAATCTTTTTATCAGTGCAGTCGAGGTTTAGGGCAAATCATTAGCGTGAAAGGGCTATATAACTGCTCAGCCTGGGCTAAAGTTCACAGTGTCTTCCCTTCTGACTCAGCCCTCACAAGGTCTCTGATGATGAGCATGTCACTGGATTATTATCCATTATATTATTATTATGAATATACTAGATCCAGTATTTCATTCAGTCATCCAAACTCTATATATTCATTATATGGGAGCTTTGTTGGATATAATGAATTAAACCTCAAAGTGATACGGCTGATTACTAGAAGCAAACATTTCAGTTACCTCCCCTGAGTTTGACAAAACAATAAGTACTTTAATGTTCTCTTGTTATGGTGGAAGACAAAGTTATCCTCTATTTCCATTACAAAAGCAGCCAGCCTAGAGACCACTATATTAAATGCTCTAAAATAAGGTAATCAGTTCTCAGGGCAGTCTGTTTGATCCACAACAGACAAGACAGGCAGAGGAAAACACAGACAAGTGTAGAGATACACATATAGTTCACCTCAGGAGGAGAGAGCAAGCTACAATAACAACAACAACAGAAAAAAGGGAGCATCACAGGAGGCCTGGCTGCAAAACACGTGTCCTGTTAGAGAAAGCAAACTGTCAGAAACGACCTACCTGCAAGCTGTTTGGTTTTCTCCCGTCAGCACATCTTAGGGCCTTAAGATGGATTTGACCAGTTTAAACTCCTGGCCTTATGACTCGCGCACAAAGTCACCCTCTTCTCTACCTCCTCTCTCTCCTCCCTCTCCCTCCCTCTCCTGCTCTTGATCCCCTTTTACCTAGAGTCATAAAGTATGCAAATGTCCTCTGCTGAGACTGTCATGGCGACTGTAGCCACGGTAATACCGCCGCCAGGTAGCACACAGGTGGTGTGCATTACGTCATGTGCTCCCTTAAGCTCAGCCCCGGAGCAGAGCACATACGCCTGTTTCTTGCAATGCTATCTGAGTCACCTGACAAGGCGAGGAAGGGCGAGCAGGAGCATCGCCCTACATTTCCCTGGCCTTGCTTTTGTGCACGTTGGCTGTGTGTGTGTTTGTCTGAGAGCAAACTTTGACTTTTAGTCACCTGTTGACTTAGCACAAATTATTCATGAGCAAATTAGTCTTAAAATTAATCTGTTTTAATCAGCGAGGCATCAATTAGAAAGCTTAGCAACCAGATGGGATCAAGACGAGTGCATTTATTGACTGCGCCAGACACAGCCTAGTTGAAATGTTGATGATGTTGTTGACGATCAACTTGTGAATGTGTCACATGGGGGGAGCAGCTAAGTGCATTTACTGTAGGGTTTTATAGCAACTATATAATTTGGTAACAAGGGGGCTAAGAGTTTATTATGCTAGGTGATAAAGAATAATACCATAGGTGCATTGGGAGGACATAATTGCGTAGATGAGCTGGGTGTTTACAGGAAGGCAGACAGGAAATAAACGGGGAAAACTTCACACAGGGTGATATTTCTGTACTTATGAGGAAGGGAGTCATTAAAAGTATTTCCTTTCAGACAAAAGCTAAAGTAGGCCTATTGTATGAAGTTTGAGAAATACCAACCCAAGCTTGAAGTAGCACCGCAAAGTGCGAAAGAACATTTCAAGCAAGTTTTATAATGACTATGATGAAATTCTCTCGCCCCTCACATGCTATCAAAGTCCACAAGAAAAGTGTTTGCGATCACTTGAGGGCCGCTGTGACTGGTTCATGGGGTGTGGGTCCATACGCTCACACACACACACACACACACACACACAAAATCCAGGTGAAACGTCTACTGCCCCAAGTAATTGCTTCGACTAATGAAGCGCTGTCGCTCGAAAATGCCAGCACGCCGGAGTACACCTGCTGTTCCCAGGTCAGTAAAGCCAGCACTAGTCGTGCCCATACTAATGAAAAACAAGGTACGCATTTGTAGCAAGTCTATTTTGTAATTTATTTCGTGCGTGCCTTAAGGATCAAATGATAATGGTAATAAAACAAGAAATGAGCCGAGGGCTAAAAACTGGACGAAGATAAGAATTAGCAAAGCAAAGCACTGCAAAAAGCTGTCATGAAAGCGGCCATTCAACACAACAAATAAGTCATTTGCCATCTGAGAGTTGCTTAACACCACTACATTATTTACTTTCCATGGGATGTCTGCCCGTGTAGAATGATGGGCAGGAGATTTCTCATCCTAAGCAGCTAGTACATGATAATCTGCTGTTCATGTAAACTGAACCCACAGAGCCAACCAACAAAACCTCTGCTGGATCAAGTGTCCCTGTGCTCTAGGCACATGATCAAATTAATTAGGGGATTAGGACGAAAAAAAAAATTAAATTCATTCTCCACACAGAAAAAGTGAGATTACTAATAGGAGACAGGACATGTCTAATCTCAGACAAGATGGTTCAATATTGTTCTGTTGAGTTATAAGACCGCCCGCTGGTGCTCAGTCTCACGCTGTGATTTCAATGTAAAGCACCTTTTGTCTTCATCCCAATACTCGCACCATCATATAGCACTACGGTTTGTCATTACTGTTAATAGAAAGACCTGAGATTACCCCATAACCCGGTGCAAGGGGTATCAAGCCCCCATGGCAAACCTACCTGAGGTCATTACCTGCTCCTGTACAGAAAATGACACACTTCATTGACTTATGTGCATGCAGGTTCCACGAGGTAGTGATTATATTGCGACGTGCTTCTGCATCACCCCACCATGCAGCAGGCACTACTGATGGATAAGACCCTTTGTGTACTTGCAATTCAATTGTGTTCGGAAGATTAAATAGAAATAATAAAATAGAGGTGGACAACAAAGGAAAGATTGTCAAATACCAGCCCATATAGCTCCTTTCAGGATGCGGGGAGAGAAGTTGGATGGAAAGCTATTGGGAGCTCGGCAATTTTCCAGCTAGCCTGCCTCCTGCCGCCTTTGCTCTTCCTCTCGATCTCTTTCTCTCAGTGTTGACGAAGTGAGAAGTGAGCTCACAGGTGCTTGTTAGCCATGCTCATCCGTGGACAGACTGGACAGCTGACGGACGCTGGGCAGGGATATAAATTAGAGAGCCGTATAGGGTCGCAGCTGGCATTTCGGATTTCACTTTGTGTTGTCTTCCTCTTAGCAGGTGGGGAATTGTAGGGGGGAAAAGAAAGCAGAAAAGTTGAGGAAAACAAATAAGAGGCTTTTCGACACATGCTGTTGCTTTTTCCTGACTGCTGGCCATGGGTAGAATAGTTTGTTTTGACTTCAGCCAGCACAGCCCACACAGACTGTGCAGAGGCAGCGCTGTATTTTTTGTAATGTGATCTTGTGTCTATTTTGACATCACCACTATACAGGACAGTGTATGGACTGCGGTGAGAACATGGTGAGTGAAAAACAACATGCTATGAACTATGAATACATCTGAGTTGATTGTCTTATTAGCCATTCCTGCCTGTTTCCAAAGTTGAATGTATTCCGATGATAATAAAAACTTAA
>OOFE01017866.1:0-20747 GCA_900323365.1 Monocentris japonica | reverse complement strand
GACCTCTGCCCCCTCAGTTGGCAGGGAAGTATGATGCCCAGAAGGAGGAGGAGCTGAGGCTGTGGATCCAGGATGTTACCGGCAAGAGGGTTGGGGACAGCTTCATGGAGAGTCTTAAGGATGGAGTCCTGCTGTGCGAGTGAGTGGAGGCTTTCTGTCTATAGAGGACTGAGAGCACGGTTGTAGCAGAACATGGGTATCAGTATCCGAGACAATGGAAAAGTCATTTCAGTATAACAGTCTGCAATTTAAAGTAATTTAAAGTATCTTGTGTCCTAACCAGTGTCCCCTCTCCCTTCATAGACTCATCAACACTCTCCAGCCAGGTTCTGTGAGAAAGATCAGCAACTCCACTCAAAACTGGCACCAGGTAAAAACAGCTCTGACAGACACACAAATAAATGTCTCATACATGAACAACTAAATGAAAATGATCTTTGAAAATATATATAGACCTAGTTGCCCTGCTACTCTAAAAGTTATGCTTGTTTTCCAGAGCATGCGTATCCATTAGTCTGCCCTCTTAGCGTGGACAACACACAGAGAGTAGCTGCCTTATCAGTTGAAGCCCATCTCAGCATGTCTTTTAGTTACTTTGTACAAAAAGCAAACAGCACTTTGAAGGGTGGGTTTAGGCTCTTTCCAAGAATCCTCTCTGCGACGCTGACATTGTTACAATTGAATGCAAATGCATGCAGCCACTTTGTTTTGAAGAATGAGTAAGACGTTGAAGACAATGCAAAATTGCAAACCAAATCTTTGCACTTAGATGATGGATATTATAAATATTGACCAATTGAAGTCACAGTATTAGAACAAAGAAATAGCCACAACTGATATACAGCATTTTTTGTTGATTGATTGCAGGGTCGACTAGTGGCTTGAAAGATTGAGCCATGATTGGAAACTTTTGAAACCCCTGATTCCTGTCAATGTTAATTCCCAACAAAATGCTGCTGTATAAGACACTTAACTGCACCATTTAAAGCTGTGCCCTGACCCCTCTGGTGAAACACATGTCTGTGTATCAGGATCACGTGCAAGGACAGTGTGCAATATGACAAATATATGCTCTTCTTAACTAATTCCACTGTCTGCTTTATTCTTCAGCTGGAAAACATAGGAAATTTTGTCCGTGCAATCACAGAATACGGTCTGAAGCCTCATGACCTCTTTGAGGCCAATGATCTGTTTGAGAATGTCAACCACACTCAGGTCCAGAGTACGCTCATCGCTCTGGCTGGAATGGTGAGGGCAGGAGTACACACTCCACTTTATTCGTTCATCTACAGTGGTGTTTGAAGTTGACTGTGTCATAAACATCTATAGTACAAGTAAAGACTGGAGCTGGTGCTTAACTCCAAATACTAAAGAGAAAAAGAATTAGGTGGAAAGTGTCAACAAATGGCAAAAACCAGAAAAGCTAGCCTGCACTCTTAAAAAACAGATACACTTTGGTCAGCAGCCACTATGAACATATGTGAGCTGGCTAAAGTATTAAAGTTAAAGTATAAACATTAAAGGTTAAAATATTTAGTTACTTTACTTTGTTACTTACCTTAAAGCAATTAGTTACATTAAAAAGTTACTCTTGATTAAAAGTAACTCGTTACAGTATTTTTGTGTTACCTATTTCAAAAACATGCAATATGGTTTGTGCTGCCAAGTGTGTTGTCGATCATTGTTTTAAAATGTAATGCAAGACTATTGCTCTGTCAGTAAGCCAATCTCATTTTTACCGAGCATACTTAGATGGTGTTTTTTTCACCTAGCAGCATGTTGTTTGTAGGAGATTCTGTGGGATTAGATAGATGTAGATAGTTCAATATAACACTGTCGTCACAGTCATCAGCTTGTCTGCAATGGTATATTTTGGTGTATACACTTCATTTTAAGAGGCTCTGATTGAGTGCTTTGTATGGACTCGTAACATTGAGGAGTAGAAAAATTTACTACAGTATGACAATAGTGGTATAATAAAAACCACATGGGTTTGAAAGAAAATAGTCTGTATTACCACCATTTTCCTTTCTGTCTCTGCATACTTCTCTCTCTTCAGGCCAAGTCCAAAGGTTTCCACTCCAAGTACGACATTGGGGTGAAGTACGCTGAGAAACAGCAGCGCCGCTTCGCCCCTGAGAAGCTCAAGGAAGGACGCAACATCATTGGCTTGCAGGTCAGAACAGCAGAAGAGTTATACCGATAATCTACTACTTTATGCTCGTG
Organism: Monocentris japonica; assembly: GCA_900323365.1. Taxonomy (NCBI): domain Eukaryota; kingdom Metazoa; phylum Chordata; class Actinopteri; order Trachichthyiformes; family Monocentridae; genus Monocentris; species Monocentris japonica. The sequence goes on along the minus strand of OOFE01017866.1, from coordinate 18,521 downwards.
GTCACATGCAACATCGATGATAAATGGAGAATAGTGTCCAGAGTTGGTGTGGTGGTCAGCACCCTTGCCTATGGAACGTCATTGTGCCCCCTGCTGGGCTCCACTGGCCTTGAACTGAATCTGCACAGAGACTTCTTTCTTTCTACTCTTGTATATTCTTCTCAGTTGCCTTGCTGTTCAAATAAAGAAAAATATTGTGGATTTACAGACAGACTGGTAAATGGATGGATGGATGGATGGATGGATGGATGGATTGATTTACTCACAACATTATGTCTCTAGATGGGCACCAACAAGCTTGCCAGCCAAAAGGGCATGACATCTTATGGCACACGACGCCACCTGTATGATTGCAAGATGGGCATGGACAACCCCTTGGACCAGTCCACCATCAGCCTGCAGATGGGCACCAACAAGGGAGCCAACCAGGTGAGAACAACCATTTCAATTATGAGCATAATGCTTATCTGTTTTACACACATTAGACTAAGAGATGCATCACACATTTTCTGTGTATTGAAAATAAAAAGAAATAAATTGTATTAGATATTTATTAGATTTAGTAGATCTAATGACATTAGCAGTTATTTTCTGCTCAAAACAGCTATAAAAGCTATCACATTACATTACCTGTAGAATGTGAATCCATTCATCTTTGTCTGTCTCTCCCTCATCAGTCTGGCATGACAGCCCCAGGTACTAGAAGGCACATCTTTGACAAGAAGCTGGACCTGGAGAACTGTGACACCACCACCGTCTCTCTGCAGATGGGCACCAACAAAATGGCCTCCCAGCAGGGCATGACCACCTACGGCCTGCCACGCCAGGTCTATGACAACAAGTACTGCGCCAACCCCACCGAGACCTACTTTAACAATGGGGATGGGGCGGAGTTTGATGGCTACCACCACTACTCTGACTAAGAAAGACACGGACAGAATCACCCTCTTCTTTCCCTTCGCTTAACTTCAAACAACAACCACAACTGTCTTTGTAACGAGCAAGTTATTTAACGCCGATTGACGTCATCATCATTACCATGATGGTTTGCCATCATCATCTGTTCCGAACCATTTTTGCCCTTTTTACTCTGAGGAATTTACTGTTTGTTTTTCCATTCGTAAAAGAAAAAAAAGCAAATGTTTACAGTGACCTTATGTCAAAATTTTTATTCAGTGGCCAACTTTTTTCCCCCAACCACTATCAGACTTTTCAACAGAGATTTTTTTTTTCCTCTGATGAATTTTATTAATTGCTACTAATTATACCCAAAGAAAAACAATGTCATATAACTTAAGATTTAATTAAACCATTGCTATTTATAGTTGTTGTTTTTTTTCTACAACTTTTTATACTATAGCTGTTGATACCCCTCGCCTCCCAACCCTTCCAATCCAGCATGAACATTGACAAAGTAGAATGTTCCTTGAATGGAAAAGTGACCGACTTGGTGCTGTTGACCTTTGACCCACTTAAAACCAGAGTCTACATCCACATCGTAGCACAGCAGGCTCTAGGATTCCATGTTTCTGGACCACATGGAGCTCCCGGATCATGTGACTGACCGGGGCAGATGATACAGGAGGACTTTTAGCTTTGTGCGGACTTTGACTTTTTGTTTTGTTTTTGTGTCCACCTGCGCTGGCATACTGTCACGTTCACTTGCCTGCCAACTTGCCATTTCACATGGCTATTATAGATGGTCTGTGTGCAGCATTTCCTAATATATATTGAGTTGATTTATATTGTAAGTCAGTCATGGTACAATGCTTTAATAAAGTGAAGCGCCAAATGTAGGTGCCGTGATATCCAACAGTGTGTGTGTTAACTAAAACCCTTCTCACTTTTTTGAAATTACAGAGTAACTGTTGGTCACCAGTATGAGTCCATTTATCATGGTTTTTATTTTTGTGTTTGAGTTTTGGTTCTCATACTTTTTGGAGACCTGTTCTACTCGCTTCACGCCTTAGTGAGCCTCGGCTTTAATATGCTGTGGCTCCATTCGCACTTTACCTAGCATCACCTTGTGTTCAGCAAATGGCTTAGAACCGCAGTATGAAAAGACCCAGCTGCTCCCTCGAAATCGCTGATGTGAATCATGACAGATATGCAGATGAAATTCTTGTATTGATATTTTCTGTATCATAATATACCATCGACCCACCGAATGTCTTGAATGTACTGTTATTGTATTTTCACCATATTGGAAGGCCAACAATAACAATTGTATTACACTACAAAGAGTTAAAAACAGAATAGAAGCTCGTCTTATTACATCACAAAGCTTACATTTATTCCAAAAATATTGTGATTAGCTTTGGATTGTGAAATAAAAAGGTGCATATTGTCAACAATTCATTTTGCTTTTCAATAAACCTTGTTTGTGTGAGTCTTGAAAGTAGCAGATATGAGCTCTCTTGAACTGTTCATTAACTTTCAACAACACTATATTTGTGACTTATGTTACTAGTGTGCCATCTAGTGTTTCAAGGCCTTTAGAGTAATGAACAGCACATTCACATTTACTGTATTTTCAGTGCATCAAATGTCCAAAAACACTGATTTCATTCAATCAAAGGTGGTGGAATGTGGAATTCTTTGCAGTGCATTCATTCCCAACTATTAATACTATGATCTTCAGAATGAAAATAATGTTGAATAAATGTATAGTAACTTTTCACCTTACCGTGTTGACTTTGTTTCAACTTTGTTCAGACTACACATCATGCTAACCTCTGAATGTCTTTCTATATGCCTTTCACTAAAAATGACTGTGCAATAAAAAACGCATTAAAAAGATGGTTGTTATAATTTTCTCATGACTATTACCCCAAAACAATACACATACACAGTAAGATGTGAAATACACATTTTAATCTCTAGAGAGTAGTTTCTCATACAAATTACATGATTTTGATTTTAAAAAAAAACAAACCAAAAAGAAAAAAAAACAACCCTAAAGGGGCACTCATTAAAAATATATACTGGACCAAAAAAAAGCGATGTGGCAGTTTAACTAACAATGCAATCAACGAACAAAAGTTTTGAGTACATTATTAACAGGGTTGAAAACTAGAAAACTACTCTCACAAAAGGACCACTATAATAATAACCTACCCCATACAACCTTGCAACGACCTGGGGATAAGAGAATCATGGTACTTTCTCCATGAATACATCCATACATTCACACACACACACACACACACACTACAAATGGTGGACAGTGAAGATTACTTACATTACAGTCTTGCCACACAACAGACATCATGATCTAATCACTAAGATGACATTAATAAAATGAAAATCCATGCGTTGAAAGCTGTGATGTAGACAGGATGAGAATCTCCTGTCTAAATAATGGCAAAACTCTGGCCCAGCCAGAGAAATGTGTCATGCTCAGGAAGCCACAAGGTAGCAAAATGAATGTATGTAACAGTACAGAAAAAAAGATCTATATTCTCAATGAATTAAATGTTTCCACTGTTTCTGAAGTTTTTGCTACATTGTGCTAGCTGGACACAACTCAGGTGACCGGACCAATCAGCAGGGTGGAATGTAAGTGAGTGAGGTTAGAGAGGAGTCACAGGAAAACACGACTACTGATTGGCTGCTTCACAGGCATCGATCCAATCACTGTAAACATCCACTGGCTCTGACAGATCTGGAAAGAAAAGGTTAAGGGCGATCCAAAGGGACAGAGAAACCTTTACAAAATTAACATTGGCAAAACAAGCCAAACAAGATGTCATGTAGATGAAATAGGATTGTCTTTTCTTGTTTACAAGGATACAGGTTATAGGAGTCTGGAACTCCTCCAAGCAAACGGTGCATGATATAATTCCCGTGTTACGAGTTCGTTCCCTGGAAAACAGAAAACAGTTATTGTATCCATAATGCATTTTGCTGTTATCCATAATGCAATTGTTTTTGTAGAGCATTCTGATGTTACCCTGAGCTGAACTCACATTTTGACATCACAGGATTTCTCGTGGTTACAGAATGGGCAAGTGAACTGGGTGTCCAGGTTACCCGTCAGTTTCTTCTTGGGGGGTGGCTTCCTCTTTGACTTTCTGCGTCCCATTTTGGATGTTGTGGCTCTGCAGAAGAAAAAAATGAATAAACCTTCATTCCTGTATCTTTACTTTTTCAACTAATCTTCATTCTCCTTTAAGATGTGTGTGTGTGTGTGTGTGTTGCTTTCAGTTCAGTTCATCTGAAGTAGTCATTAACATTAAAATCAGAATCTGTGTTGGGTGATAACTAACTGTAATCCTTGGGTTACATAGACATTACAAAAATAAAGTAACTCTTCAGCTCTGAACAAATGTGTCTGATTACTTCCTTTGCAGGCAATACATTTCAAACACAAATTAGGCAATGCATTATTATAACCTTTCAGAAGTTAAAATTGTGAAAACGCAAGAATAGTGAGCATCTCTTCAGGGGGGTGAGTTGGTGTAGGTTAAAGAAATTGCAACCAGTCAGCTGCCAGTAAATTGTGACTGTGTTTCGTAAGTTAGTCTACTCCATCAGCCAAATTTCACAAGCACATTGTTTAGAGATTTGTTACTGAAAACCTCTTTGGCCGATAGTCAAAGTGGCCAGTGGATAAATAAAGAATTTGTTTCCTGCCCTGAGTGGGTGTGAATAGTACTAAAACATTTCAGTTGGATGAACTATCATTTGAATTCACTTCTTTTTTTACCCTTGGTAACCTGACTAGTAGTTCATGGAGCTAGCTACAATCACCTTAAATAGAAGAGAATAGATCAGCTGCTTTGTTTTACTCACGGTTTAATTTAACCTGAGATAGTAGTTAAATTAGGTTTTAAATTTGGTGCAACAGAATTAATTGATGAACCATGATTTAGCCCAGTTTAAGTCAATTCATGGTGCAACCCACCCTTAGGACGTCTTTCTGTAGGAAACCATCACACCAGGTGTATCAAAAAAATGTTAGCAGACCATGTGTTTGACATATGGATAGGGCTACATGATGACACATATTAAGTGTCCCAGTGACCCATATTCAGTAATCACCAATTTGCTACTTTCTGTAATCTTTCATCACCTAACCAATTACTTTTCACAGACAAGGAATTTAACCTGGAACCAAGTCGAAATGCTGGACAAACGTTGCATGGAGGCGTGTGATGCACATTTAACATGATGGTTAGCAATTACCACGAATAAGATGGCATTGTGAATAACGTTTTATATAAATGCAGTGATAATGCCTCCATAGAAGAAGTGCTTGTTGCTTAGCTCCGACAAGCATTTACACTAAGCGCCAGAAAAAGACAAAGCTAACAGTACACGCTCGCAAGCTAGCTCGCTAACAACTGCTAGCTTGTAAGTAAAGATTGGCCGAGATAGTGTGCATTCCAAACAGTTGGTCGAAAGGCAACGTTGAAGTGTGTGTTCAGTCTTTCTTGGACTGTATATTTGGCAGTGTTTTTATTGTATTCTTACCAAAAGGATGGCTTGCTGCGGAGGATGCTCTCAGTATGGAAGCTGCTCCGGATGCGGCCATCTCTTAGGCTTCTTCTGGTTGGTTGATTATGGGTTCATTCGATTTCTCATTGGCTCAAAATGTAACGTTGACCGCCTGATATATCCAATGGTGCCGCTAGCGCTCTAACTCCCTCCTCCAATAAGAGTTGAGCAAAAACAACAAGCCATCCAAATCCATTGAAAACTTGCCGAAGAGCGCACAAAACATTTAGATAGCTATTATTAAAAGATAACATTTTCAACAAGACTAATATCACTGGACTGACTAAGACACTAATATTGCAGAAAGTTCCCTGAGGGTTTGGTAAGTAATCAGAGGCAGAGAGGAATCGCAGATAAAACACTAGCATCGCCTTGATGCTTGGTTATATTGTGCTTCCATAGTTTTCAAACATTGTTTTTACATGATGGTTTGACAAACAGGCGATGGCAGACAATGACTGACAGACTGACTGCTAATCAATATAATTTATTTTTGCATCTCCACAAAGGGGTAAAAAACCAACAGAGATGACAGAGTAGTCCTAGCAAGTGCCTTCCCCTTCACATCTGCAAGACGGTTGTGGTTTAGGATGCTACAATTAGAAAATTGTGTTTCAGGCCTTGATGCAGACCAATCACAAGGGACATTACACAGAAATCAGACCACTGATTAATGATGTGATGCCCCTGCTGGATGTGTTTCCATGGGTTCAAGTCATTAAGCACAAAGATATGGCCAAGCCTAATGTCTTCCTGCAATTTTCAGATGCCTTATCTGTGACCACAAAGATTATCACAATGCTTGAGCGGGTGCTGGGGAAAGCACTTGCCAACATTATTAGCATTACATAATTGGCCCGAATCACTACATCTGTCATATTGTAGCACTCCACATTGGCAAGAATGTTCCCGACTAGTGCTTAGCTTCAGAGGAGGAGGATGAAATTGGTCGAGATCTCATTTGGCCAACACAGTCAGCAGTGAGTTACTTGACATCATAATCAGGATTAGCCCACTGAAGGAGACTGGCACCAAAAAGCTTTTTACTATTTAAATCAAGAAGTTGGCACTAATGACACTGCATAACATTATGGCCGTCCACTGTGGGATGTCTGCCTGAGTGAGAGACCCAGTAGTGATTGCCACCATGCCACCATGCCATGTTTCATTATAGAGCAGATACTAAGGATGAGACACTTCTGCAGTATCTTGGGTGAGCCTGACCAGAGCAGAGCATGGCTGAGAATTAGGTGATGTAGAGAGATCTCTTCTCTCATCCACTTCCATGGCACTAAGATTTGCCTTCAGGTTGGGCCCAGCAACCCACCCGATGAAGTGTGACTACGACAGCACTTTGGCCTCAGAGAATGCTTTCAAGAACAACATAGCAATGGATCTAATTTCTGACATGTATTAGAGTCTTTATCCCAAGACAAACCCGGTCCTGACCCATCAGCGGTTCAGAATTCAGATGCCCACCGAGTGAAGAAGCTTGGTTTGCCTCCATCAGTTTCCTGTGACAGAGTTGGTCAGGCAGCAGTGAAATAAGAAGCTGCCTGTTGCTGCTGCTGCACATCTGCTGAGAACCTAAAAGATGAGCTGCAAGAAGAGACAGTGTTTCACAATATTATCAAAGACAGATTCTCTTGTGATAAATGAACTGATTGTTTCTGAGGTAAAATAATATGAAACAAAATAGGAGCCACATACAAATTGCTGGTGCTAAAATATTGATGTAAAAGGCAAATTGCATTGTTTTAATATATGGGTGAAGGCATCGTATAATAAAAAAGTAAACATTTCTTTTATTATGCTTTAATAAATAATAAGCTTAAGTTGTGGTTGTTCTATATTATAAATTTTGGATGCATTGTTGTGATCAGGGGTGGAAGAAGTACTAAATTATCCTACTCAAGTAGAAGTGCTGTTGCTTTGCTGAACTCCTGCTGAAGTGGAAATGCAATGACTACTTATATAAATTAAAAATTAGCTCAATTAAAATAGATCCAGAGTGAAAATTACTGAGTTACTTTAAGAAAACAAATATTTCAACATATGATCTTACCCATGCAATGCAAAATTGAAGAGAGGAACAAGTTCAAAGTAATGAAATTGAAAATGCCCATCCCCTTTATTCAATGACGTTATTATATTGACGAAACCTCTGCTACTAGCTATCCAACTAGCTGGTAAGGCTAGTTAAAACGAGCTTGACAACAACCAGGCTGTCTCAAACCAATAATACTGTAGCTGGATGGATGTTAACTAAGCTACTATCATGGATAGATTGGAGCATTTATTGTTGCAGTTAGTTAAATGAACATTTCCTCCACATCCATTGTGCAGGTTTGGTGCAGATGCAATTTAGCATTTGCCAGTTTCTGAAGTCATGCTTATGGAGGAAAGCCTACAGCATATGTGCTCTGTAATGGATGTGATCTAAAATGCAGTGAAGTAAAATACTTAGGTCAAAAGTAAAAGTAAAATTACTGACTTAATTTAAAAAGTACACAAGAGCTACTTCATTACAATAACTAGAGTAAATGTAATTTGTTACGTCCACCCTTGCTTCTGATTTGTTTAGAAATTTAAGTTATTTTTCTGTCAACAGCTGCAGAAACAGATGGAGCAAATTGCCGGTGCAACAGCAACTTACTGCCATTCAGATCCTCATACAAGTAAGAGGGCTGGCCAGACCAACAATAAGAAAAAATCTGAAAAATATTAACATGCTATCCATCCTAAAATTGACTTACGTACATTGTAATTTAACAATGAGATTTAGATACATTTCTACTGTATGTCAGAAGCATACAGGAAATGTTGCTCAAGCATTGACATGTCATTAACAATTAACAAGTTAATTGAAGTAGAAATGATAGTGAGTCCCTTATGATGAATGTTTTCCAAAAATTGCAAAAACAATAAAACCCTGATAATAATGGAAAAAAATATGTGTGACTGTGTGACAGTTTCTCAAATCCTCATCAATGCAATGCTTGGCAAAATATTTCTCAGGTGAATTTAATGTATTTCCTCCTGTAAAATGACAAAAAGTAGTTCCCATTATAAGTTGTATCACACTGTGTACTTTATGTAGGCCTACTATAAGCTACTTTAATAATGTAAATATTAGATGTTTGATGTGGAGCAGGAAACAGTATGCCTTGAGGTTGTAGCTTGTCTTACTAATAGATTATTCATTTCGGTAGTGTGGTGCTTGTGGTAATGTGCCGAACAGTATTGTTCAGAGAGGCTGGCCAGTAAAACTACAAGACTTTCAATGCTCTAACTTCACTCCTGAGCGTTCACCTCAGTTTGTTCACATCCTGAGGCTTCCGCTGACTGAGAGACTGCTCCTGAGCCTGGCAAGTGCCAAAGGTCCTCTCCAAGTACTGAATAGAAAAGAAAAAGACTGGAGTAAGTAACAAAACAAGCTATTAAGATAAAAAAGCAATGGCTATTTTATATATTGTAGATATAAATGCTGATGAATTGTTAGTGACATGTCAGTGCTTGATTCTCAACCTCTGACCTCAGCCTTGCCACTATATCCTGGCTCCTCCTCTAATTCTGCCAATAATAAATAGATAAATTAATAAATAAACTTGGTGAGTGATCAATGGGCAGACTGCCAAGCTATCACTGTATAACCAGTGTGTCTAAAACAAATTTCACACATTTCAGTTCCTATAAACACACCTTCAGCAGCAGGGGGCAGTGGTCCACTAGTCTATGAAATGAGATGTGAGATGAGATTCACAATTTGAAGAGATTAAAACTGACATAAACTTTTGTAATTGTAAAAACTGTTGAATTGTAAACGTGATTTTTGTACTTCACAAAACCAATTAAAAAATGAATCAACTTATCCTGGTCGTCCATGAAACATTAAATGGCTACTGTTCACCAAGAGGAAAGAAAATTGAAGTGATAGAGAGAATAACAGAGTGGATAGAAAGAGGACACTGTTTATGTAACAATGAGGGTGGGGCTATGTAAGTAAACATTCGTAAAGTAATCATTGATTGGTTCAAAACCTTCAATTTCCCAAAATACTAATTTTAAGAGAATTTCATTTGTGGCTATTGCCTTGGGGGCGTGGCTTGTAAACATGAGAGCGTGTCAGAGGAAGCAGCTCGGTCTGGACCTTGGCCACAGATCGCAACACTAATCATTTTAATTTGACATTTGAAATTATTTAAGGAAAAGAAAACAGGTAAGTGTAGAGTTGTGTAATGTGTAGTTTGTATTGTGCTCTTCCGAACAAATGTCAAATGGAGGCGGCAACACTGACTTGTCGAGGCGTGTATGTAACTAGTGTAAATTAACTCCCTTAGCTCAGTGGCTAAAACTGGTTAGCTTGTCAAGTCCATCAAGCAAATTCTGTCTAACCTAGACAGTGTGCGAATTCACTGCTGCTCTTTCAATTATTTACCTTCATGACCCTTTTTTGATTATTTGTTGGCTTATGGGTGCTTATAGAATATCGCAGTTTCAGTGATATGTTGAATGCAGTTACTTTGCCCTCTCTAAAAGATACTGTATCCTTATCTAATTCTGTCGATTTATCAGGTCTGCAGCACATGTGGAGTACCGTTGCTGAAATGATGCTGATTTCAGAGGACCTCTATCTTAGTGATGATAACACATTTCTTTAGCTTTATGAGTGAAAATTATTTGTGCCCATAAACCGCATAAGCCAGCTATGAAAACCAAAGATGCTTTAAGCTTTTTAAAGTAGGCTAACTTGTCTTTGTCTCTCCTTGTAGTTTGCAGAGTGACATCATGGTGACAGAAGGGGAGCCCACAGACTTGGTCAAAGTGTTGCACCTACTGGTGCTTGCTTTCTCCTGGGGGATGCAGGTCTGGGTCTCCTTCTTTGCAGGTACACAGGCACAAAAGAGAGAGAGTTATGATTGCTAGATATGCATGCCTTTTGTGACACCTCTACCTCTTATTATCTGTTTCCCTTTGCCGACAGGTTTTGCATTGGTGCGGCAAGTAACTTTGCACACCTTTGGTTTGGTGCAGAGCAAACTCTTCCCTGTGTATTTCTACTGTCTGCTTGGCAGTAACTTTGTCAATCTGGCAGTGTATGCAGTGTACCACCCCAGAGAGCTGCTTGACTGGCATGAAAGTGTGCAGGTCAAACATCACAACTGCACATAACTATCTTATCACTTTGTTTGAATAACATGAATGGAAAACAAAACACTAACATACAAATTTATGAATTGAAAATGACACACCTACTTTCTCATTTTTAAATCACAAATAAATTATCATTGTTAAAAAAGTATCTTCTCTTGTTTTGCAGATGCTTCTGTACTTTGTGGCGCTGATCATGGCAGGTCTGAACGCCCAGTGGTTTGGCCCAATGGCCACTGAGGTGATGTTCCAGATCAGGGAGGTGGAGAAGGAGCACGGTCTGGGGAACCAGATTGGTCTGGGCAGCCAGAAGGAGGCTTATGCCAAGCTCAAAGAGCTGGACTCCAAGTACAGAGGCTTCAAGAGCACGTTCGGCCGCTACCATGGGTTGTCCAACCTTTGTAACCTGATGGGGTTCATCTGCACCACCACCAACTTGGTCTACACAGCTCTAAATCTAAGCACTATTTAGATTTAGATTATGTGCAGGTTTCAATTTCACTGTCCATTCATGCTGTATGGTGTCTTCATACCAGTCATTTCATTTATTGTACTGAGAATACCCCCACCCATGTAAAACTATTCCATTATGCCAGCCTTAATTTGCTGGCAGAAATGATGTCTGAGTTAAGGAGGGACATGGCCCTCCTCCCAATGTATACTGGGCTGACACAACCTTGCATGTTCAAAAACTCTCAACCAAACTACTTTTCTGGGCTCTAACTAAATATGTCCACAAATACACATGAAAGTAACATTGGGGTTAATTACCCTCATCCTATCATAGCAATCTGAAACCTTTATTTTCCATAACCATTGGCTGACTTGCATGAAATTTCAGAGGGCGAAGAAGACTCTGTACTGATACGCATAACCTAAGTGTCCTTTTGAGTGAGGATGCCCTTGGTTTCATGAAGCATCCATAAAACTCACATTTGTTCATCCACTTCAGCCTGAATTAAGTACATTTCACCCCTTCAGTTAATGCCTAATTTATGCTGTGCCACAAATTATTTTAGGAACTCGGTTGTTTTTTTGGGCTGAGCTGTGGGTGCAGCACCATGCATTGCTCTGTTTTTTTATGTCTTGCCACCATGGTACATGGTATGTGGGACATTATGTCGTCATTGTGCTGTCTGTCTGTCTGTCTCAAGAACAATGCATGATAGAAATGTCATACTTACAACACAGGTATCCCCTATAGAGTAGATGATCTGATTTCGGTGCCCCTTGCTGCATACTTTTGCATATCAGTGAGGAAAAACTTCTTGAAACTCCTATAAATCATTAAGGCTATAATATACAAAGTTTACATTAATACCACCCATGTGTTCTGTGAAGATACACATGTTCACGCACAAATATTTGCTTATTATTAATTAGGTTAATTCATGGCCTCAGCATATCTGGCGGGACATTGTGCAGCTCAAGTACCTCTTGTTTCATATTACCATTGCTCTGAAGTTCAACATTTTGAAGCGGGCATGCTTAAAGATGTGGCTTGTACACCAGAATGGCCCAGTCATCACTGGGGACACTTAATATTGCTTAAATGTGTTGTTTTGTTTTATAGAATAATCAAGATGCCCCATCTTAAGCATTAATCCACACTGCTCCATTCATCCTCATTTTGACAATGCATCTGAATGTACTGAATGAACACTATGTACTCTGCATTGTTTGAACAGGGTTTCATTTCATACTATAAACACTGCTTTCAATATGAATTTTTGTGAAAAGATTTAATATAAAAACACCACTTACTATAGAATGACCAAACCTCATGCCATGTATTGGCATGGTATTACTTGTATCTCCACCAGGGAGAGATATTTCAACAGAGGTGTAATTAGGGAAAGTTTGATCCATCAGTGATCACAGCCTATTGCAATACACTGAAATATGCAGATAACATTGTGATGGCAGTTTATGTTAGAGTTTTCAATTTTGTTGAATTAATACTGAAATTTTGGGATTAAACAACAGCTGTGAATGTTCTTACAAGTGAGCCCACTGCAATCTCCAAATGTGGAATCATATCAATCTTTCTCTTTTGATGAGCATTTCTGGCCTCTGTTGATGCACACAGCTTTTTCCATCCGCTCCACTTGTTTTATTAGTTTGAAAAGAAACTGACTGCATATCTATTGATTTGCACTATTGAGTGAGGTCAGACCCAATAAACAGTGCCTGGATTTGGAATAGGCAGGTTTTAACTTGATTACCCGTGACGCACATCAGATTTTGAGAGGACCAGCTTTGAATCAGAGAACAGTGCTCTGTTGGCCAGCTACAGGGTGAGAGAGGCACTGTGCCTATTACAGCTACAATATCAGCACTAATGGAGCTCTGGATGGAAACCAAAAGAGTAATATCAGTATAAAAAGCAGGAAATGGAAGTAGTAAGGGTAGAGTTTTTCTTAAACACATCAAGTTGTTTTATGAGCATTGCCCTTCATCTTTGAACAAGATTTGAGTGATTCTCTCTTGAGCTTTTCTCTTCTGAAGACTGATTATTTTGACTGACCAAAACAATTGGGTTTGTCTTTGAATTACTTCTGATCATAATTTGGTTTTTGATTTTACTGACAGTGTATTACTGTGCCTTATTGTCATTTTGAAGACTGTAGAAGGAAGTCAATCCAAGTCACTGGAGGATGTAGACCAATGTCACATTCAGGGCCGTCCCGGGGAATATAATGGGTCTTTCCTTTCTACCTGTCAGACAGGCTGCACTGGCATCAGGAAATGAACCTTGTTTAATCTTAGAACAACTTTGCCCGCTCTTTTTTTGTCCGTTCATTTGATTTGATCTTCTTGTGGCATTAAAGGCAACGTGAGATTTCAAGTGACAGGAGTTGTTGCTGAGTATAATGAGATCAAAAGAACATAAAAAAAATATTGCATGTGTGTGCACGTCGACACGTCGATTGTTTTAAAATTCCTCCGCCATGAATGTGCAAAGTAAAACACGAGGAAGTACGGGAAACAAAAGGAAGTGTTCAGGACTTGCACTAGACAAGTTCCACCATCCTCCCTCATTCCTCGTCCCACACAAGGAAATGAATTTAATTTGAGTGTGTGTGTTTGTGTTTGTACTGTTACTGCAACAACGTGAACATGAACTGCTACTGGTTCATTCTGAAATTATACCAACAGATTTCTACTTCATTTGGCCATCTCTGGTGTGGATGCATCAGCATTAGTCATCATAAAATACTGAGATGCAAACAGAATGTCGAATTTATGAAAGCACTATGTGCTATCCAGCTTAATGTTACAAATATACACTTTTGCTTTTGAATTTGTACCAGTGATCATTTCTCTTCCTCACAGTAACCTCATCCTTAAATATCTCTAGTAAGTAATAAGTGTGCCCTTACAAAAAAGAACCATAGCAAACCTATATTATATTTAGAAGGTACGATAAGTATCCTTCGAAAGGAATATAGAATAAAATAGTGATATTTCTTAGGGGCGTGTGTGTGTTTGTGTGGTGCCCGTGCTCACGTGCACACGCATCGCAGACAGCCTCTCGGCCACTGTCTGTCTACCCTGCTGTATCACAGAGGGAGCCACAGTAACAGTGACAGCAGCTCTGTACACAACCGAGATCCGGGAGCAGCTCCATTCCGTAAAACGCCGAGAGGAAAACTGTCGAGGAAAGTACTTCGGCTGCTGCTGCTGGTGGAGCGGAAAAGGAGACTTCAGGTTTACTTTCACCACCACACCGCTGCCGGGAGTTCCCACCGTCTGACACCGATCAGGACGTTTCCTTCTCCCGCAAGAAGGTGAGTTTGAAGTTTCTCCGGTGTTTTTCTTTTCCTGCTTCAGTCCAGCCTCCAGCTGCTTCCTTCATGACCAAGTGATAATGTTCTGCTTGAGAAATACGTTGACACAAGTCCGCGTGGCTGATTGCAGCAGCCTGTTTTACACGTTTATCAACCCCCACCCTCCCAAAAATCTTTTGTTTTTCAATAGTTATTTTATTTCAGTAGGTATATTTGTTTATCAAACTATTGCCCAGCAACTCCTACCTGGCTTAATATAGTTGGCATAGAGGAAGCTGGTGTTTGATATTTTATAATTTCAAAATAAAGCTAATCTCCCAGCCTTTGTAGCCCATCTTTGTTTGTGGCCAGATGGAACAGATGTGACAGCTGCCAACTAATCAATAGTGGCCATTTCATGTCTATCAGGAAGCCTGACTCCTTGCTCAGCAAACATTGCCAGCTGAGGGACCTGTCTGCTCCACCATCAGGTCCTGTTCACTATAATGGCCTCTATTTGTTTTACTCAAGATAATGCTACTCCAGTGTACTATGAAAGAGGCTCCCATTCTCACCCCGGCTGCTGCCCAGTGAATAGGTATCTTCACTACATGGAGGATCATTTTTTTTTTCTTTGGATGGGAGCGGGACTTGTCTCTCCCCTCAGAGAAGTATGTCCTAGTATACTGGCAGATGGTGGTGTGGCACTCCTTGTCAAACTCATCACCTGCTGCTCAGTGTGATCTGAATGGACCGCTGTATGTTTTAAGTGTAAGGCCTTATTGTTGCCCCCTGTTGCTCCACAATGCTTCCAAACATCATTCCAGACTGACAGCTTTACATTTACTAACTCATATATGTGTCTGTCTGTCTGTCTGTCTGTGGGAAGTTGTGGCTACAGCTACAACATTAAGTCACAGTAATGGGAAAACAACATCCATTAAACAAGAGTCTGCCATGAAGCTAATTTTTATGGCCTTGTAATTTAAAATGGGAAAATGTGCTAGTTTACATAAGGCTGTATAGGGCCTTATTTGCCTGCAGACACTCTGAGCTGCTCCGCAAACTTGGCATGTGACTGGGTTTACCTCAGGCTTGTGCTGGCAAGAGACTGGGAATTAGAAAACAGCATGATTTCTTGTAGATGGATCCATTGTGTGGGATATGTAAGTGCACAAATGAATGGCTTTTTAGGCCTTCAAAGACCCTCACAGCCCAGGTGTCATGTGATATGGGACTATGCAGCCAATGTTTTGAAAGCGTCCAGAGTTGTGACTTAAAATGGTATTCTGGAATTTCTTCTAGAATGCAGCACTTGTAATATCCAGAGAAGACTTTGTGAAAAGGAATGTGTTTTAGGGCAGAGGTTTCTGATTCATCTTTGAAGTTGTGCAAGATTGTTGTGTTCTCCTTGCCAGCAAATTGTATCTCATTACAACATCAGCTAGTACACATGGCAAAAGGTTGCACAGGCTACTACATGTTGAAAGCCTGCCTCATGCCTTAGTGGATTTGAAATTGAGTGTATATTGTAGCAATCACAGAAAAACCTTGCAACTCCGCACATAAAGCCTGTCCAAAACGTGTAATGTTTTTTTTTGTTTTTTTTTAATTTCATGGCCATCAAAATGAAACTTCTAAATTTCTTATAACTACTTTTCAGAGTTACAAGGTTTTCCTCAGACAGCAGTGATTATATTTCCAGTAGTAGGCCTACATATAAACTATGAGTACATTGTGTGTCTGGTAAATTTCAGCTCACTACTCACACAGTCCCATTAAATAATGTGGAAATGATCTAACACCCCCAGAAAATACTGAAATGCAAAATGAATAATAAATGTAGAATTTCTCATTCATCTGCATGCTACCCAATTTCATATTAGACCATTTTTTTAAACGGACACACACAAAGGCCAGCAAAATGAAGCCACTTATTCACTCTCACACATGTGCTCCATAATTACTGTGAGAATAAACATGGGCACATGCAGGTACAGGTTTTTGGCAGGGCTACTCTAATCCACACAATAGTGTCTCCTCTCCTCTCCTCTCCCTCTCCCTCTCCCTCTCCTCTCAGCCCTTTGATAGTGCGATAGATATCTCTCTCCTGCTCTGGAAATCTCCATCTGGCCAGTTTAAAGCTGAGTGAACCGACTGCCTTGACCACTAATGGGTCTGGCTGGCAGCTGAGTCCTAGTCTGGTCTCCACGGAGACAAGTCTCACCAGAGAGAGGCAGTGGATAGGGTGCCACTCCCCTTTTCACAGTCAAGCTGTATGGCTGCTCTTCCTCCTCCCATTGTTTGGGTGACTGACACAAAAAGGCCTAATGGCAGGTAATCTCATAACTGCCCTGGGGAGAGAAGATGCTGAGATGAATGATACGCAGATGGCGTAGCTCCCCTTTATATCAGTCTGAGGCGAGGTGCTCTAAACTTACTCTTAAGTGCTGTTTTTTTTCAGTTTCCAGGAAGCACCTTTTAATCAAGTGATGGTTTTACACTGATTACTAACTGGGCTGGGAAAGAGGAAATGGCAGCAACACTTGCAGTAGAACTATTGTGTTTTGGCAAGTGGCCTTCATCAGGGTTTCTAAAACAATTCATCTAAAAGCCTATATTCATATTTATAAATCTTTCTCAGTGTTACATGCCCATTCCATGCATTCCTTAGTAGTGGGCGAAGTTGTGTGCTATCAGTGATTCATAAAAGCAACCGCCAACTGTCATATGTTAGGTTAGTTTCGAGATTTGATTTCATGATGATGTGTAGCCTCAATCTTACTTTTCTCCTTCCTATCTAGATGGCATCAAATGACTCGCGGCTCCAGCAGCAGCCATCCCAGAAGGACGCGGCTGACCAGAACTTTGACTACATGTTCAAGCTGCTGATCATTGGCAACAGCAGTGTGGGCAAAACCTCCTTCCTGTTCCGGTACGCAGACGACTCCTTCACCTCTGCTTTCGTCAGCACAGTGGGCATCGACTTCAAGGTCAAGACTGTCTTCCGCAATGACAAGAGGATTAAACTACAGATCTGGGTGAGTGAAAGACATATTGGATACATCATGATGCTATGATTGGGTTTTGATTCATGGCATCCCATTGCATCACCATATGGTCATGCTGGCCATGGATTGAAGAAAGTCTCAGAAAGTCTAAAAAGCATGACCTTCTCATGGTTTCAAAGACATCCTTACTCGCTACCCTTAATCTAGGATCTACAAAAGTTCATGCTCATGTATAAAGAAGATTGATTGGCCGTGCCAAAATGGGAAAGTTTCCAGCTTTCCAGACTTGTAATCGATGCAGACAAATCCTAGCCAGGGGAGGTTTCAGGGATGCTCCACTATTGATTAGGAGTGTAATTCAGAGAGATGAGCGCTGTGTTCAGTACTTAGAATTACCATTTAACTCTGCAGTGAGTCATTCTTCAGGTTTCATCATCAGGGCATGAGCTTGCAAATATAGCCTTCCTTTAGCTCTTAATTCCCCTGGTCTAATGAAATGCTCTGCTCAGTTTTATTTTAGTTTTATTTTACTACAGTGCTCTGGCAACACTGGGTCATTAGTCCCGAGGGGTAATTTTCTGCCCAGAGACTATGGGAAATGGCCTTACATCAGATTTTGAGGTATTTTGCCCAGCATGACTTACGTCTACATACATGTAGCTGTTTTTTGTGTGTGAACCAAGGACAGACATATAGTTAGACTTCCAAGGTGAGAGGATATGATGGTATGTTACTTATAATGTCCATTCCTTATAATGTACAGGTCCTACAGGGCAAATCCTTTTTCTATATACAGTGCCTTGCGAAAGTATTCACCCCCCTTGGCGTTTTTCCTATTTTGTTGCATTACAACCTGTAATTTAAATGGATTTTTATTTTTTTGGATTGTATGTAATTGACCTACACAAAATAGTCCAAATTGGTGAAGTGAAATGAAAAAAAAAACTTATTTTAAAAAATTCAAAAAAATAAAAAACTGAAAAGTGGTGCATGCATATGTATTCACCCCCTTTGCTATGAAGCCCCTAAATAAAATCTGGTGCAACCAATTACCTTCAGAAGTCACATAATTAGTTAAATAAAGTCCACC
>OOFE01017864.1:5452-17482 GCA_900323365.1 Monocentris japonica | reverse complement strand
TCTCTCTCTGTCTTTCTCTGTCTCTCTCTCTCTGTCTCTTTCTCTGTCTCTCTCTCTGACTCTCTCTCTGTCTCTCTCTCTGTCTCTCTCTCTCTCTCTTTCTCTGTCTCTCTCTCTGTCTCTGTCTCTCTCTCTCTCTCTCTCTCTGTCTCTCTCGCTGTCTCTGTGTCTCTCTGTCTCTGTCTCTCTCGCTGTCTCTGTCTCTCTCTGTCTTTGTGTGTCTCTGTCTCTCTCTCTCTGTCTCTCTCGCTGTCTCTGTGTCTCTCTGTCTCTGTCTCTCTCTCTGTCTCTCTCTCTCGCTGTCTCTCTCTGTCTCTGTCTCTCTCTCGCTGTCTCTGTCTCTCTCGCTCTCTGTCTGTCTGTCTGTCTCTGTCTGTCTCTCTCTCTCTCTCTCTCTGTCTGTCTGTCTGTCTCTCTCTTTCTGTCTGTCTCTCTCTCTCTCTCTCTGTCTCTATCTCTGTTCAGATATGCACTGATCTGCCAACAGTGTTTTTCTCATAACGGCATGGCTCTGAAAGAGGAGTTTGAGTATCTAGGTAAGAACATTGCTACATAAAACACAAGTAACTGAGAAAGTACCATGGTATCTGATTTGAGAAATGGTAAAATGCGATTCTTTTTCCAAATCCAGTGCTTTATTTTGTAGTGTTTCACATGATATTTACTTGTAAACTATGAATGGAATTAGATTATACCTTAAAAATATGCTGCAGATAATTTAAGATTATCATGCACTCTGTTTGTGTAACTGTGCTGTTTTCCTGATAGACCAGCTAGAATCGGATAGGAAAAATCTGTTCTACTGGAAACACTGTTTGTGATCCCTCTTCAAGAGAATGGTTATTTGCATTTTAAACAAGTTTTATATTGATTGTCTTTTTTTTCAGTTTCTTATTTTCTTCCAGTGATAAAGATGATTTAAAATTAATTTAAAATAATTTATCTATCTACTGGCTGTCTTGGTATCGTTTTACAATTGAAACCTTGATACCTGGCAAAATGTTGGTATCATAACAACCCTAATACACACACACACACAGCATTATTGCTCTCCCAAACTCTCAATATAAATGTTATTTTTAGTAAATTAATGAAAAAAAGTTTGCGTGCTGTCTGTTGTATCTTTCTTAACCTTTGTCCTGAGTGGAGTCTTTGAAATGTAAGACCCTGGGAAGCTACTTTGATGTGCATTCACATTATTGACTAAATCAATCCTACAGGCTCTGATCAGGTTTGGTGATAGATCAAATCTCTCTTTACTAGATGTAGATAATCTTTTCCCCCTCTAATCTCTCTCTATCTCTCTCTTTCTCTGTCTGTGTGTGTGCATGTGTCTCTCTCTTGTGTATCTCGCTCTCTCTCTGCCCCTCCCCCTCTCTTTCCTCACCATCTCCCTCTACCCAGCGTTCCGTTGTGCTTATTGCTACTTCCTGAACCCGGCCAGAAAGACACGCCCCCAGGCTCCCAGGCTTCCAGAGTTTAGCTACGAGAGGAGACTGCGGTCAGACTCACCTTCCCCTGGACCAGCACCACGATCTGGGACAGACACAGAAGAGAGCGCACCCCCTTCTGGAGGTACTGAAACTGATAGTACAAACACACACACAGGCTGTAGTCAAGACCACCTAGGGTAAATCCGAGACAGACCAAGACCGGGCCTAATTAAATCAGTCGCAACCAAGACTAAAGCGGGGTTATGTCCAAGTCAAGACCAATACCGAAGGGAGTAAAAAAAATAGTTGGCAAATCCAATTGCAGAATTGCAAGACCTGCTACAGAGACATCTGAGATGAGACCGAAAGTAAGACAAATTGGTCTGATTCTGAGACAAGATGGGAACTTTGGAAATGTCCAGACTTGATTTGAGACCGAGACTGAACTTGAGTCTAACACCCCTGAGACACACACACACACACACACACACACACACACACACACACATACACATACTGTTCTATGTAACTTACTCTATGTCATAACTACCTGTGTCATATGCTTCTTAGTACAGTATTCCATTTGACCTTTTTCATTTGTTTGGTTGAATTTTTTTTTTTTTTCCTATCCTTGATGATGCCAACCTTTTTATCTCTTTCTAGTTGCAAATGAGCTTAGAGTCAGCAGAGGTGAAACACCACTATTTTTACCATTCCCATAATGCTTAGATGCAATTTGTTAGGCCACCATTGCACATGCAATTTTGCCCAATTTAATTGCAGGAAACGTTTTTCAGGAAACTCAATCCCATAAAATATCAGTAGACATGAATAAATAAGTGACGATATAATAAGTGACGATGTAGCTTAATGGGTGTGTGCTAAAATGTATGCCATCCACCAAATCACATATATCTATATGCCAAATGTAACTACAGCACAATGAAGGTGCTGCCTTGTGGATGTCAGCTAAATGCCTCAAATGTAAAAAATGTTTTCCTTGTTACCTTTGGAAACATGTGAAATTACATTTTAAACGTTGATGGGCAGCATAATTGAATTCCAGTCTTCAGGGATGAGTGGGTGTCGCCCAAAGGGGGCTTAGAAATATTCATGTGAGATATTGACTCTCATTGCAGATTAATAAACAATAATAAATTGTCACCTTGAGGGTTGAAACAACTTAGCAGTTAGTCTTAGCAGTATTGTGTGGGCGTAGTATTCAATCCATCAACCCTTCAAACAATGAAAACATTATTTCTACAGTACATTTCCTCTGTAGCACATCTGAGCATACCTAGCATTACCATGACAGGTGGGTTTAACAGTGTGATTCTGCCTCTAGCCAAGGCTTTGGCTCCATGGAGTTCGGTCCACAGTTTCTCCAGTTTCCAGACCTGGCAGAACCCAGAGAACCCTCAGAAACAACCTCTGCAGAACCCAGGTTCCTCAGCCCCTCCTCCCCCTGCATTGTCTGATTTGGTTTAATTTGAATTGATGTAATTTGATTATCCCCCAAATATGTAACATTTCTTTGCTGTAGAATCAACATTACAGATCGCAACCAATGCCTAGCACAGATTGCTGCCCCTAATCACACTAAACATCGACGCGTTTCACCAATTGTCTACACCAGACCTGGGTTGAATGTTTGAAATTGCAAATACATTTTCTGGGTTGTTTTATCCCACTTAGGTCCCACAAAGTTTATAAAATCACAGGAAATATTTGAAAGTTAGTTTATTATGCTAGTATGCTGCTGTGATAGTCCTGATGCAATTCAGCCCCACCCATCTGGTGATCCATGAATTTTAAAGCAAATTCTAAGAATTATTTGACCCAGATCTGGTCTACAGTGAGTGTACAAAATATCAGGACCACCTTCCTACTACTGTTACACCCCTTTGGCACAGTCCATAGCTCAACTGTCTCAAGGCTTAAAAGTTTTCATTCACCAGTCGATTTAGTAGATGAAATAACTAAAGTATCAGAGCTTTCACCCTGTCAGATTACTTTCTGGAAAAAACAAGTGTTCCTAATATTTCGTACACTAGGTGTAATTTGTTTTGGTCTGGTCAACCAGTCCGTCATGATCACTTGTTCTATGATGGTCTGAATCTTATAATGTGGGATTGATGGTACTTTTGATTGTGAATCTAATTGTATGTTTCGATCCACAGCGGACGGTGCAAACTAATCTTTATAATAACTCATAGCAGTTATTATAGAAATGTAACAGATTATATTCTGATTCTGTATCTATAACAGGTGTGAGACCAGAGCCTCTGGAGTTCAGTCGGACAGAATTTGACACTTTTCAGTTTGACTGAGCCTCTTGAGGCTGTGATACTGGATGGGAGGAGGGAGATGTTAAGGGATGTTACAGCAGCCCCTACCTTCTCTACTACTCCTGGGCCAGCATGCTGCTGTTAAATCAACTCTCAATCACAGATTTAACTTTAATCTTAGCTAGAGTAGAGTATGCTGCTGATTGATTTTAATTTACCATTGATTTGAACTCTCAACAGCCAATCATATTTGTTGTACTGTCTCTCTCTCTGCCTTACTTTCTCTCACCCTCCTCCTTCCTACTCTCTCTCCCCTGCTTGCTCTTATCCATTTCTGTCACTTTCTCTCTTCTTTCCTGCTTGTCCTGGTTAATACATGTATCTTCTCTTCAGATGAGAAAGAGACTGGGGAAGAGGAGGGTCCTATTGAAGAATTGGAGAGAGAGAGCCAATCAGAGGAGATGCAGCAGCAGCAGCAGCAACAGCAGCAGGAGGAAGGAGAACTGGTCCAGGGGGAAGAAGAGGAGGGGTCAGAGCAAGATCATAGCGCCGCCGCTGAGAGAGAATCTCAGCCGTCACAGTTGTAGAGTGACTAGAAGATGACCAGGGACGTCTGTTCAGTCAGTTCAAGAAAAGGTTTTGACATACAGGCAGTGATAGACAGGTGACATTTTAAGGAAATGATACTATTGTGACCAACAGTATTTTTTTTTTCTCAATATTGACTTTTTTTTTCCATTTTCCAGCCCCTATTCTTGCTCATCTCCATAACATCACAATGTTGTCAGCGAATTGCAATTGACTTTTCCACAAACCAAAATCTCAGCAAAGATCTAATAAGGTGCGCTTGAGTCATCTGATCTCAGATGATGTCTTCAACTTCTGGTGCCTGTCAGTCAAGTGCACCTTTTGATTATTTTCTCTTGATTGCAAAGGTCACAGACAAAAGGCCTGCGTACTTATACAATGCACATAGGCAGGGATGGGGTTTAGTAAATGAAACTAATTCTTCATGGATAACATAATGCACTATGAGGAGCAAAAGGCTTATGTTGGCCATATTTGTTGGTAAAACTGTCCATCTTTATTACCTCAAAATGTTGCTAAGGTATCATGGCCTCAGCAATTTCCTTGACTGATTGATTGGCAAGGTCACAGATTGATGATTGTAGTTTTAATCGTAAGACTCTGGTTATGGATAGAGTAGTTGGCTGCTGTTGATGCCCTGTACGTGGTGTTAGTACTGACATATTCTATGATTTAACACATAATGTTCTTTAAGTATTTAAATAGTTATGTGCTGTATGATTTGATAATGAAGTGTTATGTTGTCTCCGCTGATGATTTTAGAAACTCTGCTCCTTTCGTTCACAAAGGGTTTGTCCTGAAATGCAGCCAAGAAAGTTTTTAAATATTTATTTTATGCAAACTTCTGAACCTCCATTTTTTTTTTTTGTGTTGAAACTCAGTCAGTCTACATATTGTCAGATATCACAATATACTATGTTACAATTGTAGAAATACAGTATATACACATGTATATTGCTATATTGGTCATATTGTTTCTGATGGGCCCCAACATGAGCTTTGGTTGGAGAACGACTGCTAGATCTATTGAGTTTCAAGGCACAAAATTTCTCATTTGGGTCCCTGTTTGAGAAAGCATACGATCCTTTCACAATCTTCTTAAGACAAACCCTTTGTGAGTCTGGACATTCAGTGTGTTTATATGCACACCATACCATTAAGGTTCAGGGTATAAGTATTTGACTTTTTAGTTTGCACTTTTAAACATCTCTATTTTGAATCCTACAGATGACCTGTGATGATGAGAAATCTGAGTAAGATACCTTGGATATCCTGACGTTTTACTGAATACTGAGGCATGTATATCTTATCCTGTTGGTTTTTCATGATTGATAGGGTTGATGGTCGATTCTGCTGCCAATCTCAAATTAGAATGAATTTTAAGTTCAAATTGCTCATTTAACTGTTTATATCATACTATTTTATTTTATGTTCCTCCCAATCCATTTGACTCCAAAACTGAACACACAACTGTAGATTGTGTGACTGAGGTTTTAACGTGTGTATATATAGTGAAGATATATATAGTGTTCTTGAGTGTGTGTGCGTGTGTATATCAGACACATACACAGTATTACTAGTCTGAAGGTGTGTGTGTGTGTCTTGGGGAGAAATGTGTTCACTTCGCTACAACCGACTGATCAAAAAACATTTGCCATATCGATTCTTGTTATTGATTCACAGATCTGCTTGTTTTTGAATGTAACAAAATGCGCAAATTTTAAAAATATGGGAAAATGTGAGTCGATAACGGGAATTGACAAGGCCAACATGTTTTGGTCTGGAAACATTGGAACCAAGTCTCGGTTCCAGTTGTACACTGTTGATTTATGTGTACATTATGAAGGTATGAGGATGCACATAAGCAGCTTATCCTAGCTGGACAAGACTGTAACTGGGATATGAGTTGTTATCCAGAATACTGTGTGGATGTAAACAATTCATGTTCTTCTTTCTAGTTGCACTCAGAACTGCTTAGGGCAGAGGTACTGTAGTTGTAGACCAAAATAGAGGAATAGTTTGTAGACAAATACTTATGACCAGTCATGAGATCAAAAACCCTCCACTAGGGGAGAGCAGGGAGAAAACTAACCTGAGAAACAAGTTACTGGAAGTCCATTCATTGACCGATATTGTTGTAATTGAACTTCTGGATGGCAACTCAACTGTCAGCAGCCAATTATTAGTGGTGTTATATTCCCTGCCTATTACTGCAAAACCATTGATGCTACATTAGCCAATGAGTCCGCTCCAATCAGCCACTGGGCAGTAACACAGCAATGTGGTTGCTAGTGATCTGAACACAGGCACACTCTTTTTATTTTGCTGTCTGAATTCTGAATCTCATTCACACATAGAATGACAGTGAATGTGCATTTGCACAGTGAATAACAAAATTGCATGTTAGTATCACCTGCCAATGTCTCCCTGCTCTCCCTGATACCTGACTAGATAGGAGGAACATTGTGACACTGACGTAGAAACCTTTTCACAAATGGCAGCTGAAGAAAATATGAGAAACAAAATCTGCCAAGGCTGTCTCTTCATCTGGTTATTGCCAATCCTAGTCATTTACCAAATGCACTGTTTTATCCACAGTTCCTGGCTTTGTTTGCACTGAGTTTCTGTTTGTATTTACGTGACTATTTTAGGTTTCAACCAGTTGTAAAGATATTGCTGCACTGCCTATTTTAAAGTATGCAGTAGTGTAATCTGAAATCTCTGTGGTGCGGTCACGACTATTCAAAAGTAGAGTTTAGGTTCCATTTAAACTATGTTGGTCTAAATTTTAAAATTTGAACCAGATCTAAAACTTATTTATGTTAGTCGCTCACGTCAGTTGTGTTGAGTTTTACGTATTTAACCATGTTTGCTGTCAAGACTATAAAATGTTAAGAACGCAACTTGATAATGCCAACAGCTATAAAGGGAGACGAAGCAATCAGCGGTGCCCTGCACGCCCGTTTATGAAATGTGTGTACCTAATAAGTTGTTGGCTTCCTCAAAACTCTGCATCAACCTGGAATCCTTTGCCAAGAATTGGTCCAACAGTTCAGTTCAACCATTTCTAACAGGAAACTGTTCTGTACAGTACATGCAAACAAAAATTGACACAAATTGTGCCAGAGTTTGTGGATTGACTGAATTTAAAGTGACCTGACTGCACCAGTGACCCACAGATTAAAAGTGTAGCTTGACTTTTTTTAAAAATTTTGCTTCACCAGGCACTAGTCACAAAGTTTACCAAAATGTTATCAATTCTCAATGGTAGCAGAAACCTTGTTAGCTTGTGGCTAGCAGTATGCTAACAATGTTAATAAGCAGGTAGCTGAAGGACAAATACTAAGCTTTATTCCTCCATAATGCCCAACAGTGATGGAAAAGTTGGCTGAAATACTATGACGCTATCACTTTAGTATTTATAGCCTCTATTGATGCTCTGTGAATTGTCTCACACACTGCCACATGTAATACCTTTTTGTTTATAGCTTGATTTGTTTTGCTCTGCCAAGTTTATCAAGTTTACCACATCTGCCAATGCTGGTTGCCATGAATGTGTGCATCGCACGCCTAATAAAGTTTTTAAACAACTAAAGAACTAGGTCCTGTTGTGGTTCTTGAAGGCTGCAGGTGTCTCCAGACATTGTGCCCTTTCAAATTCCTATTCCTGTTACTGCCCTGGGAGGGGCGCTAGAGGCAAGGCGTAGGATTCCTACAGACATGGGGAAAACCTGAAAAAGTCATGGAAAGGTTGTTTTCCAGGCATGTAAACTTATGGAAAAGGGAACGTGCATATGTTTTTACAAATGTCATGGAAATTTGTTGCTCCCAACCAGTGAAATGTTTAATGTGAAGCTTGGCTGCTTGTTGATCCACTTCCCTTTGAGGAATAAATCAGAAATGTCCTGATAGTATCGGTCCTAAGTGATCGCTGATATTCAACTGATGATTGACATTTGAAACCTCGACTTGGTCAAGGAAATTGCGCTCTATGTCATGGAATAGTCTTGGAAAAGGTGAACTGTCCTCACAGGAAGGAATGCTTGTTTCCATGGCAACATTATGAAAATTCCATGGCAGCCATCTTGGCGATACTGAAGGAAGAGAACTATCAATCTGTTCAGGTTTTATGTGAAACTTTTTGCCGTCAGTGTCTACATCTACCAGTAATTGATGTCTTCCAACTCTTGTACTGTATTTTGTGGGTCAGTCACAAAGCAAACCTACAATTCACAAGAGTAAAAATTTAGAATTTAAAGAATAAAAAAGAAGACTCAGTATATATACAAAGCTGGGTTTCTACATAGACCCTCATCCTAAATAGTACAAGGAATACTTATTACTAAGAGATGGCTTGGGTCAATTATAGCAGAATATCTCTATTAAAAAGTCTTTTGGTTTCAAGTTTGCATTTTCAATAGTCAGTTACACTTATTTTCATTCACATCATGTAATTGATTGATTCTTCATCCAACACTTCCAAAGAATAAAGTTGCATCAGTGATGGATGTTGTGGAGAAAAACATGAAACCTGCTCTCTAATGCAATAAATGTGTGAAACAAGTAGAAAAATACATTCTTGTATATTCCTGTGAAATGACCCATTTTTTAAAAATAAAATCCTGACCTCCCCAGAGAAATGATCAAATTCCCTGACTTTCCCTGTCTGGAATACACCCCTTGAGATTCCATGATATTCCAGAATTTCCATGACCAGTGGGAAATCTTAATTTTCTCAAGTTGAAAGCTTATATTGTTAATGATAGCTAAAAGACGTACCCACATATCAGGTAGAATTTAGAATTTGTTCAACATGTTTTATCAAGGAACTTTAAATAGACAGTGGTTACATTCCTGCTGTACTGCCAGACGGATTCAGTCAGTCACACAGAACCACAAAGTAAATGTTTACTGATTATTTTTAGGGTGACACAGATGGAATTAAAATACAGTCGACTGTGGTTCATAACTCATCAGGATAGTTTTCCAGTTGAGATACACAGACCCACCACACCAAACACAGCTTGTCTCCATACACAGACAGGTTAGATTTCCACGACAGCATTGCAACGGCAGTCCGTGCAGTCTCAAAAAGTGAGCCATTTCATCGCTCGTATTAACTTGACCACTTCTTGGTGGTGTTGAGGTGATTCAGGTGGTCCGTTATGTACTTGTGTTCGGGAAATTTTGAGAATTTGCTCTCCTTGATCTTGAGCCAAGCCTGGGTTCTACGTTCTGTGGCGTGACCAAACTCCTGGTCTGCACTCATGTACGGCCGACTGATCCAGTACTCGTTCTCAGCCTCGCGCTCCAGATGCTTCACCATGTTGCGTTTCATCTGCCACGTAATGGGTCGTGGACGGCGGTACTTTCCGATCCACTGCTTCCCCGGGATGCCTTTCCTCAGCAGGGCCAAGGTGAGGAACATGGTAGCAAGATGTTTCTGGAATGGGTTGAGTGAAAACAGTGATGCTGGTTGCATTGCTCATGCCATATTTGTGTTTATGTAAGGGTGCAGAGATTCATACTGTCTCCCGTGACCTTTGGTGGTATTTTCTGTGAACCTGAACAGGTCAGACTCAAACTTTTTCATGCCAAGGATGTTCAAAGATCACTCATCACACTGGGGATCCCTATCTGAGAAAACTTTGCTTCAAGCATCCCCATCCCCCACGAGAAAACTGTTGTTTTTAGAAAGTATTTTGTGCAGTATTGAATCTATGCGGCAGGTATAGACAGTGGTGAAACTTATGAAGTAGCCATCCATATGAATGCTCGCATTGCCTTGCGTTGCATGGGCATAGTAAGATCGTTACAGTCAGACTTTGACGTCGGCCAGGTTTCTATCTAAAATACTCCACCTCTGCTACTGTTTTTATACAAGTCAGCAAGGTTGCCAACATTAGCTCCAGTTCATATTGTGCTCCTGGAGAGACCTAGCGTAGCGCCTGGAGATAAACTAGATCTGCGTTGTTGGCAAAGCTACAAAATTGGAACAAGGTCCACCAGAAAACTATGACCCAAAATTCACCTTTGTAGATCTAGTCTATGCAAAGGCTAAATTATTTCACCTAGTAAAGTAAATGGCGTTTGTTACCCAAGTTCACACGTAAGCTAACAGTATCGCTAGCTAGCTGCGCTGACCAAGGGCAGGTTAAACGGTCGCATTTGGCATTGGTGACAAAAATAATCTGCTAAATGACAGAGCTGTCCCTTACCTCACCTTCCTAATATGATGAATATGGTTCGCTTTGAAGTCCACCAACCGGATGAAACACAAACACGCTAGGTGGCTGACATTTTAAAACAACCAGGTCGAAACACATGAGTCAAAGCAGGGTAGAAGTCAACCCAGTAGAGTTTACGGTACTTCCGGTTTCGTCTTCTTCTAATCTTTGAATTACCGCCACCTACTGCTCCGGAGTGTGGACCACCTATAATCTCCTAATCCAGATTCTTGATAGATAGATAGATAGATAGATAGATAGATAGATAGATAGATAGATAGATAGATACTTTATGGGTCCCCGGAGGCAAATTCTCTCAAAATACATAGAAGTTTGAGCGGCAAATTCAATTCCATGTGGATTCTAAAATGTTTTTCAAAGTGACCTCCTCATTTCCAGTTTCTTATTTCAACTCAGCTACCGTTGTCTTTCTCTCTTTATGATACCTCCTAAAGTGCATAATAGCATGTTCAGATGACTCAACTGATGTTGATGTTTCATGGTGAGTTGGCCAAAATAACCTCACATCACTTTAATTTCATTAACTTTATTGTTTATAGTCCTGTTACTGTTACAAGCAACTAAACAGTGAGAGTAAACCAGCTGTCACTCAAAACACAAAAAGTAACATGTGTTACTTGTTTATGTCTTTATTGCCGTCATGGTTATGAAGATGGTTGTTGTAGTGCAGCAGGCCTTCTCTGAACAGGGTTTGCTATTCCACACTGTGCTCACAACATCTAGTATATGTTGGTCACATACACAACGGCAAGCTAAGACACATGGTATGACCTCCATGAGCATAGAAACAAAACCCCTCTCATTCTCATCTCTTCACTGGTGTAAGTCTGTTGTGCTCTGCGATCTCAGCATAACATCTGTGTTCTCCATGGGGTGAGAAGAGATGTGACTTCTTCTGAAATGACACAAATAGCAGTAATTGGGATCAAACATCACTTTCTTTGCACACATGGACTTGATCAGAATCGTATGAGTTTGAGCACTTTGAACTGCCTTGTGTATGAAAGGTGCTATACAAGTAAATTTGCCTTGCATTGATACAATCGGCAAATTATTGGATTTATTGAATTTCGAGTATAGTCAGTTGTTCTTAAAAAACCTGATTTTGAGATGGACTGATCTCTTTGGAATGTAGAAACTCAAAATACAGGACTGTCTAACTTTTACAACCTCAAGTAAATACATTTTCAGCAGTCACATACCGTTACAATTACTCTTTCCATTTAAATTCACCTGTTACCTTGGCTGTTCAATGTCCTCGATCGTCTCTGGCAGCCTTACATTAAGTGTTTCTGGGAGCAGCAAAGACACAAGGCCGGACACGATGGCAAAACACGAGATGATGACCTCCGGGAGAGGTTCCCACACATCGTTCAAGAGAAGAATGAGTGGCGCTATCGCTACACCGAGACGACTCATGAAACTGGTGTAGCCCATGCCGTTTTGCCTGGAGGAGAATGGGGTCGGGGGCGG
>OOFE01017859.1:0-10635 GCA_900323365.1 Monocentris japonica | reverse complement strand
ACACACACACACACACACACACACACACACAAACAACAAAAAAAAACACTTTCAAGTCTCACATCAGCTTTGACATTAACAGAGACAAAAACAGTGCATGCTTGCTACAAACCTATGCATTCTAGTAATGTACAGAGTGGGGCCTATTCTCAGTGTTCTCCAATGTGATGGGAGTACTGTGTTCATATTGAAAAGTTATGTTAAAGAAAGTAAAATATAATAAAGTTGTCACAGTTCACAAACTGCGCAGAGCTGCTTTATGAGATGACGCCACAAATACCAAATCTGTCTGTTATTAGAAGTGACATTGCCATTATGCACTGACACAGCATCCCTGCTCTACTGGGGCATAAAAATGTCCTACTAAACCGGCAACATAAACACGCTGATAAATTACATTTATATGCCATCAAGCTGCAACATTTGCTGACACCAAAAATGTTTCTCAAGATCTGCCGAGGTGATGGTTCTCATTATCCAGCTGAGGAGTTAGCGGCGCTGGGATGTTAATGAAAAATACACAGACAGTGACCTTTGTAAAGTCTCCCAGCAAATGACAGAGTTAGCAAACTCCACTCAGGGCACAGTGAAAGCTGTAACAGAGGGAGGAAGCCTTGCTGCTCAGGATTCATTGAAAGAACTCAACGTCTTATCAAGGTTAGGACGGTGTCGGAGTCTGCTAGCGCTGTCTGACTCCTCAGGTCATCGCGTGGGATGGAAACTGACGGGGTTGGAGAGGTCACAGAGGTTGCCAACTCCTGTCTCTCCTCCAGAAATCTCAGCTGTAGAGGGAGAAAACCTCAGGCCTGAGCCCTGCCCAGGCACCGGGGGAGTTGGAACAAGTCAAAAGACCAGGGTTTGACTCCTTGGAGAGTGTGGAGGAATTTCTATAATGGCTAATGTCTTAATTAGCCCATAAGAAATAATAGAACACAGAACTGAAACGCAGCCCGCCAAATCATGACAAAATGGCAATAAATGTTCACTTGGATTCCTAAAACAATATGCAACTCATTAAGCATCAGGATAACAGGCTGATTTCCTATTTTGCAGACAAGGTTTATAGGACAAAATCAAATGTATATAATCAAATTTTATTAAAGCTAGGTGTGTCCAGCAGACAGCACATAAAAATGATATTTTGTTTCCTTTTATGTGTCCAGATATGAAAGCTAGTATTCTTGCGGTATTATTCTACAACTGTAAAGGCACATTAAACAACAATTATAGAAATGGCTCAGATTTACTGCCAAGTATCAAATTAAACCGCCTGTGACCTCTGGGTTCACTCACTCATGTTCGTAAATCCTTGCTCGGACTGATTTATTGAAAGACCGAAAGAGGGGATACCAGACGATCTGTGAATTTGCTGAGTTGATGATGGCACTATGTTTCTAGACCACAGTCTATTAGGCTCCTTTGAAGCTTAGCTGATCACTGCTGATGAAAGGGTCAACACAATGGCAGTTACTATAGGAGCTGCAATCAGCCCTGGGACAATTAATGGTGGAGGAATCATCCCCCATCGTGGTACCAACTTATGGTAGTTATAGTAACAGACCGACATCAGATAATTTGCAAACAATGCTTGTATTGTGAACGTGATGGGCAGGGTTTACCACATCAAGATAGTTCAGGTATTGTCAGATTGGTTGTCAATCACAGCAAATTAGAATCAATTTACTTTCAAGTAGTCTAAAATTCCGATGTGCTGTCCGATGTGATGAATCCCACCCATCTGGAACTCCACGCAGGTTAAAACAAATGCTCAAAATTATTTTGAGATAGCAATTTGACCCAGGTCTGTGTGGTAATACCTTTCCTCAGAAGTCTTTGGGAAATGTTTCAGTACTTTGTTCGGTTGTTCTTTGGTCTATGGCAGGTGCCCTTTCTCACGCTCTCACTGGGAGCATATGGGCCCGTCCAGCCGAGGCCTCAGCCTGCACCAGGCTCGCCGTCTGCCAAAGCCCTGTCACACCTGAGTACAGAAGATCAAAGAGCCCTGTAGTGCCTACAACCACACAGCTGCTGCACGTGCCAAACTTCCTTCACTGCTCCAGTTCCTTTGCCTTCAACACATGTGTTTCCAAGGTCGACCACTAATCCTCCATTTATGTGCATTATCGTGTCTCTAGAACTCTCTAGACTGACAGCCCTGGAAACGCTCACCCATGTTGCCCCGTCCTTGGTGATCTTATCCCCTCTGGTTTGTTAAAGGTATTTTGTTTGTTTGTTTGTTTGTTTGTTTAGTTTTTTTGCCATAACTTTAGAAAGCCACAAGAAGAGAGAAGGAGCGCGAGCAGAAAGCTTCTGCAATCTCACCGGGCCAAACCAAAATGAGTAAGGCATAATTGGCGCTGGGGTTTCCACTTGTAAAACAACGGCTTTGGCTTCAGCTTTTCATAGGAGGAGAGTGTTGTCTGTCCAGCACTGAATTAAGGCTCCATATTGGGACTGTCGTTAGAGAATTCCACAGCGACTGCTAACGATAAAATATGTTATCGTCAAACCAAAGGAGAAAAACATCTGGGACAAATAAATATTCTAGATAAAGGCATGTATCTGAGCAAACAACAAACAAATTAAAAATATAACCGTCTGATTAAACATAAAAAAGACAACTATTGATTATCACTTTGCTGGCAGAGTTTTTCAAAATGTGTCAACCACTTATAGGAGAGATGTGGGGATGTGGAGGGACAACTTGAGATTAAGTTCAGGTCTCCTGCAACTCAACCCTCATTTAGCAAGCAGTGTTTAAGTGATCTTATTGACTTCTGCAGCCACACTCAATCTAAGTAAACCTTTTTAGCTAGGATTGATTTGGGAAAAATCACCAGGGGTCCCTTTAATGCTTTAAGCCCCATTCATTTCCACTGGGAAATTCATCTTTGTCCTTTTACATCAAGTGAAATGGGGATTTACTTGTGCTTTGCTATTCCCTTAATGAAACCAACCCCAAAGAACACTCTGAAGGACGTATGGTGTATATAGTTATATTATAGTTATATTATCAATTAAAAATATGTTGAAGGAAGTTTGTGTCTCAGTGCTGACATTATACAGTAGGCCAGCTGTAGCAGCAGACCTTATGCTTAATAGATGGGGGTCAAATAGTGGTTTAAAAAGCATTTATTTGAACCATCTTGAGATACAGGATGGGTAGACCTTACAAGATCTGGACAATTCAGATAGTGTCAGGTAAGTTCTCCATTATAGAAAAGTGTACTAAATTGACTTTCAAATACTTTCCTGTGATTGTTTGAACTTTTTGGCAGTCCTTGTGAAGAAAACAGAAGAATAAGTGCACATGCTACAGTATGACCAAAGTCTGATGCTTCACTGCCATACATTATGATTGATGAGCTTCAAGATAGATGTTGCTAAAATGTTCAAAACACATAAACTATATAATACAATCCAAACATATTCACTGCTAACAGGGGGCATGCCAGTAACATTTCTAAAATTGTGTAATTGTGAAATTTGGTAATTACACTGGCAATTTACATGTAAAACACGGAAACCTTGACGGCGCTCGCTCAATCTGCATCCAATATTCTGCATCAGAGGCAGCTGCTTCCCATAATCGCTGTAATTCAGTGAAAAAAAATTCCTTGCTCGCATAACTGATATTCACTGTACCATTACTGAGGAGCGAGCAAGGCCGCTCTTTTACGACGCAGATGTTTATCAGAAATGAGTCACCACTCCGGGGCACCGCGATGTGTCGGCATCACTGTATGACCACCAGATGCAGCGGTCTCAGCTTAATGTTGATATGACAACTGTTAAATCCCCACGAGGCCACGGGGTTAGCGTTTACCCAAGGTCAGATCTGGACAACTGGACAATCACACTCAAGCTGTTCCATGTTTGCGCCGAAATTAGACATCCACCATTTGAATGAAATGACACCTACTCTTACCAAAAATTAAAACACACTGTGGTACAGCGCCCTAAATTGAGTTATGTTGAGTTATCACAAGTCAACATAGTAGACCTCAAAGGGTATTTCTTGAATGGATTTGAGGAATAAGTTGAATGCAGCACAGTCACAATCCCAGGCCCTGATTGGCAAACAGTACCAGCTCCCCTGATCCAAATGATGTCAACCTGCTGAGTGGAGGCTTTCCAGAAGGCGAGTCAATTCAAACACTGCAGCCCTGGCTGGTAGGAAGGATTTATGCAATTGTTTAGGGAGTGCCAATCAAGAGCAGAGTACAGTTGTGATACATTAACTAAGCTAGTCTGAAGCTGCCTGTAAAAGTGGATGAATTGCGGGGAAAAAAAAAAATCAAACTTTTAATCTAACTGATGAAACAAAATCTAATTCCGACAGTGTCTTCATTAATCATCCTTGATCACATACCTACATGAATGTAACGAAAATATTTTGTTTCGTTCTTTACAGAGTCTCTCATTCAAGTTAGTCATTTTCTCTTTAAATTTCAAATCATAAATTAATGGAAAAGACCAAAAGGCAGGAATGTGTGCAGCAAGCTTTTATGAGGCATAATCATATTTTATATAAACAATGTTCCCATACATGGCAAAATTTTAGACCACAAACAGTTCTTGGAAGGACTGAATGCACTCCTCTGTGGGAACGAAGGTAATTAACACACTGAGAATGAGAGACTCCTGCAAATGTAAATATTGAATAAGAACTTTTGCAAGGTAAGGGGAATTACAAACAAATTACTAAGGGCCTTTGGGAATATGAGGGGAATATGTGAGGAGTTTTATCTATTCCAGTTTCTAGAAGAAGTGCGTTGCGTACAGTGCCGTGCAGGGAGGGATGGGGTGGGGTGCACCAATAGGAACCAGGAGGTTTAGGGGTCAGTGGGGGAGTAGTGACAACATGCCACTCACCAAATCATCTCTAGCCTTTCTAATGTAAAAATTAACCATCCCCTTTATACCAACCACAGCGGATTTGAGAGTGGCCGGGCTACATGGTTGTGCAATACTTCCTTCATAATTCAATAAGGATCAGTTTCACTACAGAGAGCACTGGCGTCAGGGAAGGGAACTCTTCGGGGCAACAATACGCCGTATGAAGTGCAAACGCCAAAGCTCATCGAAAGGTTTCGATTTTGGTTGTCATGCGCTGTGTGTTGGATTGGGGTTGAGAGCATTTGGTCCATCGCCTAATGTGTTCGTGTTGGCAATCGCCTTCTCACCGGAATGGGCGCCAGATGTCTTTTTTTTTTCCCCCTGAGCCGAGGACCTGGAGCATGGTGACTCGGAGGGCCCTCGTGCCGTTCCAAAAACCGCCGACAGTGTACACGCAAAGGGGCACCATTTAATGAGTCACACAGCTGCTTCAAAGTGAAATTACACCCATTTAAACCTGTCTTACACATCACCCAAAGAGGCGAAGAAAAAAAGTGTCTACCTTCAATTTATAGCCGAATGAAAACCACAAAGACAAAAGGGGGACATGTGCAAGTTATTATGGATATACTCCATTCTCAATGATGAGAGCAGCATGTATAAAATGGGGCAGTGGGAGGGGTGGCATAATCTCTGCCTAGCATATTTGTATGATACCAGACGTTGAAATAGGAAAATCAAAGGAAAGCCTTTTAGAACAAAACGTGAACTTTCTTGCCATCTTTTTTTCTTATTGGTCCTTCATGTCCACGCTTGGTACATAATCATAATTTCAGCTGTTGTTTCAGACCATCAAAGGCTCCGTGCTCGATTACTGTATCACCGATGATCACAGGAAAGTCAGAAAGCATGCTCGGTGAAGGGAACCAGCCATAAGAAGGTACAGTCAGAGTCGCTGACAGAGTACAAAGAGGGCAGAATGTTCTGGCATGTAGAGCTTGCACTCACATATACGTGAATATGGGGCTATAAAGCTTTAATACAACACTTGGGAGTTATGGAAAAAGCAGGAGAAAGGCCCAAAGTTACAGGCAGAGGGCCACCACGTCCCCACAGCTGTCCACAGGAGGCCTCTGCGTGGGTGGCTGGAAAAGTGGCAACAGCACTCTCACCCACATGGACATTGGACAAGTTGTTTTGTTTTGTTGATCCGCCACGGTTGTCAGAGCCAAAACACAGAAGTACACAGCCGTGGGACTGTCACTAGCCAACACACTTGGGTGTGTGTGGTGGCAGGCCTTGTAACCAGTGTCAAAGACATTTCCCAGAGGCAGACTGCGTGGATTTCTATTATTACTAACAGCAGAGCTAGCATGTGAGAACACTGGCTGGCACAAGGGATCCAATAAAAGCATTTATAAAACAATGCAACCAAAAAAGAAAAAAGGAAAGACAAGAAGGTTACAAAAATGGAAGAGGGCCATCTTCAGCCATAATGTAATTTTGTTGCCCTCACTGAGAGAGTACCCCAACATTGACACAAACAAGGCTTTTATCTTCCCAACAAGGCTATTTCAGTGTAAACTGAATACGTGGCTCATGTTTTGACAGAGGAAACGGGCTAATAAATGTGCTGCTATGCTTTTGATATACCTTCCAGTTTCCTCCGTCTTGCCGTGCTCTTATGTCGAGCAGCTGGGCAAATCGATCGAGTTTCAGGCTGCAGCCCGGGCCTTAATGCCTTCCATCCTGCCGGTCGCCACTTCCGTCTCCATCCTGCAGGAGAGGAGAAGAAAGGGCTGGAGGAAGTAGCACCTGGTTCCCCTGAGCCCCGCTGAGGCCCCTGGGCAGGAATAGCCTGTACAGTACCAAAAGCGAGGGGCCTGGGAGGCAGTTGACTGCAGCACGGAGGATGTGAAGGTGTTTTACCAGAACAACCAGTTGAACAGATGATCTGAGGTGAGAGATGCTAAGCAATGACACAGGCGGGGAAACAAATAGGTGTGTGTTTGCGTGTGTGTGTGTGTGTGTGAGTCAGTGAGAGAGAATGTGTTTTGAGTGTCTGTCTGAAGTCATAGGGTGAAATCAGGTGACTTGTCAATAGTAAATCTTTGCATCCCTCACCATATGCTGTACAGACAGCCCCTCTCTCCCTGGCTGTTTCTGGAAAACTATCAGCCACAAGGAGAAAGGTCCGGCCAACACATTCTGTGAAACACACTCACATGCACACATGACATGCATGTTGAAGTATTTGATCATGAAGGCAGTGCCATTGCACAAAAAGCACACACACACACACACGCACACACGCAAACACACACACACACTTCTGTGGGGCTGGACCTGTTGCAGTGACGTCACAGGCTGTGTCCCTCTCCCACTGTGTTTAAAGTGGAACCACACTGGGCTGCGGCCCCCATCCGCACATCTGGAGCCAAGAGCCGCGGAGGCGCTGCTGCAGAGGGCCACAGTCCTTCCTCCTCGACCCTCCTCATCCTCAGCCCCATTATAAATCCCATTTTGCTTTGTCCATAATTATTGCACACAGGCTTATGCAACAAAAGCAGTAGCCAAGCCAAATGACAAACAGACCCGAGCTATAAATTAAGACTTATTTCTTACTTTAATGGTTTGCACTCTCATAATGTTTGCCACTTATTTTGTACTGCAAAAAAAGGCAACACTGCACTTTTATTTCCCTTGCATCTGTCTTATTAACAATAAGTATCCAAGCAACAAAACAAATATGGCATGTGTGGACACTGGGAAAAGCATTAGCTTTTCCTGTGTAAAACATTTTCTGTAAAGGGATTAAACGATGCATTGATTTTAAACTCATGTCAAAGGTACAGATGTTGCATGTGATATTGTAATTAGAGCTGTGAATCTCAGTCAATACTTATTGTTTAGTAAACCAGCCAATAGGAAAAGGTTTCTTAAGCTAAGTGGTACTATCCTTATCAAGTGTCAAGCACATTTTTAATTATGTTCTATCACAGAGCACCACTATAATCCTCCCAATCTCTCTATTATGCCAACTTCTATTCATGTCATGACGTACGCTCTGCTTCAGGAGAACTTCTACCATCAAGCCAGCCTTTTCTCATTGGCTAAAAGAGTTAGTCTCGACCTATGACCGGATCAGGGAGCGTACAAGGTCCCTCCTCTCAACGAAATACATCGGACCACCGACTAGCAATCTGCCCTGGTTTACCCTTTTGCACTGGCATACAAGGGCCTGACATCTGAACAGCACTGTGGGTAAAGCAGGGACCCAAACAGGACAGCTAAGAAGAGGAGAGGAGAGGAGAGGAGAGGAGGAGGAAAGAGGGGAATACAACAGAAGAGCAGAGAGCTGAAGAGAGGAGAGGAGCGAGTTCTTCCTCAGCCCGAGGCTTGTCACTCAGCCGTACCCAGCACTCACTTAATCAAGCAGGCATGTGGCATGGTGTGGCAACTGCCTGGGTGCATAAGTACATGTCTTGTGGTTTAAGCTGGTTTAAGACAGGACGGATGTGGCACTGGTGGCAGGCTTTCTCAACTTGTTCCTGGTATGTTTGTTTTGACAGTCAGCTAAGACCCCGTGGGCAGGCCCTTCTCGCCCCAGCTGATCCAAAAACAAAATACATTTGGGTTACAGAGACAGAAATAGAAGCCACAATATCCTTCAAATATGGAAAGCTGTAGCCCAGAGAAATGTATAAAAAAAAGTCATTTAATTTGGTTTTATTTATTTTTTTATCATCCAGCCTTCTGGCTTTTTATAATAGAACAAAGATACTCGCACACAGCCAGTTCTTTCTAGCAAACCATATGTATGAGCATTAGTCAAAAGTTCCTGGGCCTAGCCTTTAGTCCCCAATTCACAACAGAACAAATGTCCCTCCAAGCAGCACATCTGTAGAGGATGTCAATAAAGGACTTTGAAATGTACACCAACCCCAACACTCGGTAGACAAGAAAAAAGGGCTTTGAAACAGCTCCCATTGGAGGTGCATGCTGAAAGGAAGACCAGCAGGGTATTGAAAAGTTTTTCTATATGTAAATCCACGTTCCCCCACGGGTTCTGTTTCTCAGCGAGGTATCTATATATGGAGCCGTTTTATTATGGACAAATCCTCTTTAATGTTCTTGTCAGTGAAAGAACAGCTGGAGCGGAGATAAAAATGAGGAAGCAATCTGCAGCAGCTGTTGAAGTATTAATACAAAAATTAACTACTGTGTGTTGGTTAATTGCTTTCTGCTTAATGTGCTTTCAAAAGCCTTGATTCCTCTTTTCTGTTACACAATCATAACTGCGGCAGGATATCAAGAGGCCTGTGAAATTAAAGATTTCATTTTAAGGGGCGGCCCCCACGCTTCCCCCTTCTTCTCACGGCTCAGCGGCCATAATGGACTCATGTGTTGAATAACCAAAACGGTCACATTAGACACCTGCTACTGTGGTCGTGGTAGACACAGATAGGGAGCTCTCTCTCTCTCTCTCTCTCAGACTGCGGCAACACAAGTGCTGCTCGTCTGTCAAGAGCTCATATGTGCATTTCCATAAGTGAGACTTCAGGTTTATCGCACTCCCCTCTGTCCCGTTCCAGCGATCACACGCCTACACGCCGACCGAGTGACGACTGCAGATTTCAAACAGTGCAGCTGGTATATTTGCTTTAACTGCCATGCGTTTAATTTGCGTGATTACCTGTTACCACCTCACTCCACAGATCCATTCTGACTGAGGCCACATGGAAGCGGTTAGGAACGACGTGTCCCTTGAAAAAAAATTTAAAAAAGAGAGGATTTTTTTTTTTTTCCTCTTAAGGAGTCACAGCTCTCCTCCTCTGGGGCCCATACATGCACGGGTCGTGTCTCCAGCACATTTAATTCCATGCCGTAAAACCATTAATCAGAGCCAGATGAAGTGGGAAGAATTCTATGACATTCTGTTTTTATGGATAATTTGAGGTTATTTATGCAGGATAAATAAGAAAATAACAAGCTCCAGACAGCAGTGCAAAGGACACTGGCTGCTGGATGGACAGTTGTGTCCTGTGCTCACTCCACTCCAGAGCACTAATCCTTATAGAGACTATAAACTTGATGTTATATTGAGGAGCACTCACTGCATGTGAATGGAGGGGCCTATTACAGATAGATAGACATATAGATAGATAGATAGATAGATAGAGAGAGAGAGAGAGAGTTAGATAGATAGATAGATAGATAGATAGATAGATAGATAGAGAGAGAGAGAGAGAGAGAGAGATGGTTAGATAGATAGATAGATAGATAGATAGATAGATAGAT
Source organism: Monocentris japonica (assembly GCA_900323365.1). Taxonomy (NCBI): domain Eukaryota; kingdom Metazoa; phylum Chordata; class Actinopteri; order Trachichthyiformes; family Monocentridae; genus Monocentris; species Monocentris japonica. The sequence goes on along the minus strand of OOFE01017859.1, from coordinate 495 downwards.
AGATAGATAGATAGATAGATAGATAGAGAGCTAGTTAGATAAGATATAGATAATAGAGAGAGAGAGAGAGATAGATAGATAGATAGATAGATAGATAGATAGATAGATAGATAGATAGATAGATAGATAGATAGATAGATAGATAGAGAGAGAGAGAGATAGATAGATAGATAGATAGATAGATAGATAGATAGATAGATAGATAGATAGATAGATAGATAGATAGATAGAGAGAGAGAGAGAGAGTTAGATAGATAGATAGATAGATAGATAGAGAGAGAGAGAGAGATGGTTAGATAGATAGATAGATAGATAGATAGAGAGAGAGAGAGAGATATATAGATAGAGAGATAGAGAGATAGATAGAGAGAGAGAGAGAGAGAGAGAGAGAGATAGTTAGATAGAGAGAGAGATAGTTAGATAGATAGATAGATAGATAGAGAGAGAGAGAGAGAGAGAGATAGATAGATAGATAGATAGATAGATAGATAGATA
>OOFE01017856.1:0-18004 GCA_900323365.1 Monocentris japonica | reverse complement strand
AACAACAGAATGTCACCCATGTATTCATCCTGGAACTTCAGTAATGTTGGTGCACGGCTTGTAAACAAAAGGAAAACATCAATCCTACCCTAAAATAGAGATCAGAAATTTCCAGCAATGTTAGCTGAATCTATATTTGTGAACATGAACACTCTCTCCTCATATTTTGAAATCAAGACTTCACCTGTCCTGTGATGCCTGAACAACTACGTCCAACTCAGTGCTCTGCTTCCCTCTGATCGGGTCCTGCCTCAAAGCAACCCTTATTACGCCACCACATTTGGACACACACCCCTAAGGAATAAGATGTGAAATGCATACTGGACTGTGGGAGGAGGGTTGTTGAGCTTTAAATAGTTTATTCTATTTGTTGTTGGTTCCATGTTAACCAACAACTTGGCGAAAAGTACTTTCACAATATTATGAACTATTACAATTTCAACATATATGCACCATAATCCTATTAACCTACATTTTCCCTACCTTCTGCTCTGCTCCTAGCTGGATGTCATCTCTCTGTCTAGCTGAAGCAGCCTGTTGTTGACAGCAGGACCTGCTCTTGCTCTGGGTAGCACTGCAATCAACCATTTCTTGAGTAGAAACCTTGGATGGTGTAATCTTGGCAGTTTTCCAATGGTACAGTACAGTGTCTTATTCAACTCTGCAGCATGCATTTGCTTGCCTCCTAGCTGTTTGATTTTCCCATCTACCAGCAAGATCATGTAGAATCATACATGAGATGCAGCCGTGATATGGTGCCATAACAGAGTGCTTTATTAACAACATGCATTGTGGAACCCTGGGTGGCCGTGAGGCGCGCAGTGGTCCCAGGGGAGTCCGAATGCTCCTCTTGGTAGCTACCAAACTCTGGACTCAACAGCCATTTAAAGGCTGCCTTGGAACAAGGTGAGTGGGACCAGCTGCTAGGGCTCATCAGGAGGAGATTGAAGAACTGGTTGATGAATCAACTTTATTTTGGCACTAACACACGTACACATGCAGTGAATTTCTTCAGCCCACACACATGCACTTTTCCGGTCAGAGGACAGTGCAGGTGTCAGCTATTGAGCAGTGTGCCTGGAGCAGTTGGGGGTTGGGTGCCTTGCTCAAGGGCACTTTGGCAGTGTTGGTGGGCACTGTAGCTGTGGCACCAGTCATTTTTCAATCACCAGCTCACAGCTGGAATACACCCTCCTGGTGGTGCCGGGGATTGAACCAGCGACCCTCCAGTGATGGGTTGGTCTCTCTAACCGCTAGGCCAACCTGCCGCCCAGCAGCTGTGGCTCCTGGGTTGAGAGGAGCCCTGCCTTCACACCTGTTAAAAATAACATGCTTTGCACTGCTGACAGGATCATTCCAAAGCAGGCCCATCAAACTAGCATATTGTGTGGATAAACTCCCCAGATTGACTCCTTTTCGGAGTACTGTATCTTGGTGTATAGATTGTTTTTTTTATGCAGCCAACCAAGATTGTTGATTTCTCCCAGTTAAGCTTATTGGCGTCCCGGCCAATCAGCAATCAGAAATCTCCGTCCAATAGAATGAATGTGAAAAATGTGAAAAAATGTAAATATGCAACTCTCAATATCTACAACAATGGCTTCACTATGAGGCAAAATGTAAAGGTAGTGAACAACAGAACAACCCCATAGGGCAGACTCAAAGTTGATAGTAATGTTTGCAATGTATTAAGTGCTGTAGGTAACTAATACAAATGGAAAAAAAAAAAAGATCTCAATGGTTGAGTCAGCTACAGTAATTCCACGAATGCATCCCCCATCCCCAGACAGTGATAACGGTGAGACAGAGACAGGTGGACATCTGTTGCTGTTGCGCAAGTGATACACACACACACACATACACACACACACATAGACAACACACACACACATTCCCTATCAGCTAAAGGACCACTGAGGGTATAAAAGAAGAGTGGGAGTAGAAAGTTTGCAGAAAGTGCAGGTGCAGAACGTTTTGGCAGACTGCAGACATGCTCAGGTTTCTTCTGTTGACCTCCCTCGCAGCCCTGGGTAAGAGCTTCAGCTCTCTTTGATTCTTTTGTTCATTCTACATTCTGTCCACAAAGCACTCCTAACAGACTGGAATACATGATGCTTTATGTCTGACTGTAATACAACCTGTGTCTCGACTGTGCTGTCTCCTCAGTGCTGGCTGAGCTGGAGCCCCAGCCCAGGTACCTGGAGGACAGTGCAGAGGAGAGAGTTGTGGGAGGTGAGGTGGCCAAACCCAACTCCTGGCCCTGGCAGGTATGCTCTCTTCGACTTCACAACCACTTATGTTTTCGTTCACTTGCTCCTCATTTTCTTTTTATTATGGCAAACGACGACGTTTCGACCAAGGCAGCCTTTTTATTTTGATAATATGCATCGTTGATTTCTCCTCTAACAATTAACAGATGTTGTAATTATGTCCATGGTGCATTTTGTATGTTTCTATTGGTGCATTATTGTCCGTGAGTCGGTAATGTATCATTTCAATGCTGATGTAAACAGGTGGATTCAGCTGAATTTACTTGCGCTCTTTTGATATGAGACCATGTGATGTCCTAACAAGCTATTTAAAAGGATCATGGGTACTGTCTCAAACACACTTGACGAAGACCAACTTGGTTGAAATGTTGCTGTTTACCCCATAAAACATGTTATTAGGTAGTGAAGGAATGTTGTGCAGACCTACTTTGAGTTGGACAAGGATGTAACTTTGAGCAGTTACATCCTTGTCCAGCACAAGTCAAAAAGTCACTTTACACATTTGTTCAACATACCACAGTATTTTAAAATGTTTTTCCTTTCTTGAGAAATACAATTTTTGCACTGAATATCTAAAAATTTCATTACGCCCAGTGAACTTGTGTTCCCAGTGTTGGGAATGTTGCCAAGCTGCCTTTCCCGAAAATATGCATCACTTTATTTCTTACAACCTTAATGCTCTCTGCTGTTTCCCTCAGATCTCTCTTCAGTACAAATCTGGCAGCTCCTTCTACCACACTTGTGGAGGAACCCTGATCCGGAGAGGATGGGTCATGACCGCTGCTCACTGTGTGGACAGGTGAGAGTTTCATGCATCACAAAAAGAGCAAGGCCCCTGTTTCTTTCTACTATTAAAAGCAAAAATGCCAAAAATCTTTAAAAAAAAAAAAAGTTTTATTCCACTGTGAAATGTCTTCAGGCAATACTTTTGTTGCTACGGTAAAATACAGATCCCAGTGCCTGACAAGATAAGTCAAGGAATGAAATATTGATCATTTGTCTCAGAGGTATTGCATGTCTTGTGTCTTCACAGGTCCAGGACTTGGCGTGTTGTTCTTGGCGATCACAACATCAACAGCCATGAGGGCAGGGAACAATATATGAGCGTCAGCCGTGTCTACGTCCACCCCAAATGGAACTCCAACAATGTTGCTGGAGGGTTGGTAGCTGGGCATTTTGGAGCCCACTTAAATTCCCCATACAGAAACATGATATATAATATTTAAAAAGTCAATAAAAATGAACAGTTTTGGCACATATTGGAACGTAACATGCACATACAGTACATGTGATATGTGATTTTTAAATATGTCAATATATTATATTTCAAATGGGTTTCCACAGTACCTGATTATCCTTTCTATCATTTACCATACTTAAGCATACATATCTACTCTTGTCACAATCCTTTATTGATTTGATTGATTATTGATTGAAATTCACAAGTAATTTGAAGTTGACTGTAAGTTTGCATTGCAAATCATTGATGGGTTTATATACGTGAACACAGCCTGTGTGAAAATACTCCCGTATACATTACTTGGAACAGTGTAGCCTGTTCCTCCACAATAAGGTTAGAATGGAGTGCAAGAGCAGGTGGACATGGGAAAAAGATTTATTACTGAGGGACCTGTGGGAATATTGGTCTGACCCTTAGGTGGGACATTGCCCTTCTGCGTCTGTCCTCTGAGGCTTCTCTCAACAACTACGTCCAGCTGGGCTCTCTGCCCCCCTCCGGCCAGGTCCTGCCCCACAACAACCCCTGCTACATCACTGGATGGGGACGCACCCAGAGTGAGTATGACCTAATGACGCCTTCATTTGCAAGATAGCTATAGAGGCCATTTGTTCTGTATCTACATAAGAAAGTGTCGCTGTCTGCCTTTTTAAAGTGCTAATCTATCATCCTACAAAAACAACCCTTGTAATGATTGACAAATATATATTTTTTCTGCCGTCCCTAGCTGGAGGTCAGCTGTCTGCCCAGCTGAAGCAGGCCTACCTGCCCGTTGTTGACCACAGGACCTGCTCTAGCTCTGGATGGTGGGGCCGCACTGTCAAGGACTCCATGGTCTGTGCTGGAGGTGGCAGCGACTCTGGATGCCAGGTGAGTCTTTATTTATAGCCTTCTGTCTGCATCTAGGAGACAACAGAGAAGTGAATTGAAGGAGACTGTACATCCGACTTTAACTCTTAGTATTTTCTAAGTAATGTGTAATGCAATATCCCAGTAGGCCGCAGTGTGAGGTCAGCTACAGAACAGCACCCTGGAGTTGGTAGGGATTCAGTAACTTGCTCTTGGACACTTCGGCGGGGCGGATGGCTGCCAACACAGATGTTGAACTTCATCCATCTAGTTGAAGGACGGTCTCTCTGACCATTAGGCCACTGTGCAACAGCAGCAGGACCGATGTTGGGGATGCAGAGCAGGGGAGACACAGGAAAGAAGGACTTTTCAGAATTCAGTCCCACACCAATGTGAAACTAAAACGGAGTTAGCCACAGGCTGAGCCTTTCTAGGCAAGGAAGATATTTTGGAGGACACAAGCAGAGTTACATTACTACATCAGCCAAGGCATAAGTCAGTTCCAATAATCCAGGTCAGGCAATGCTTAAACCACTGTCAATGTCTTGGGAGCTCATGTTCGTCTATAACTTGTTTAAGGCTGGATGAGACTAGAGGGGGACATGGGGAGAAAGTGGGAGCAAGTTAATGACAGAGGAAATTTTGATGCTGTGGTTTGCCAATGCTGTGATGTCTCTGATTCCAGGGTGACTCCGGCGGCCCCCTGAACTGCAGTGTTAATGGCAAGTGGGTTGTTCACGGTGTGACCAGCTTTGTGTCTTCCTCCGGTTGCAACGCCTACAGGAAACCCACCGTCTTCACTCGGGTCTCCGCTTACATCAGCTGGATGAACGGAGTGAGTATTAAACACATCCAATATCAACCAAAAGACAATGTTCAAATGTGATAAAATCTAAGCGATCAATTCAATCCTGCATTATTTGAAATATCTGTTTCATATAAATAACTGCATGCACTGGATCTGATCTGAAAATCTGATCTGTTCATCCATTCATTGTTGGAGGCCATTTTGTAGTTACCTAAAAATGATCAAATGTCTAAAATGCTTACAAATATGTTTTTGTTTATTTGTGCCATATTTTGCTCAAATCCTTGCAGGTAATATCATAATAATTAATCTGTTCTTGCTTTGCCAGATCATGGGTTGAGAAGAAGGAGGATCTCCATGGAGATGAGAAACACTCTGGATATGTCACAATTTTTGCCCAACTGTATCTATAAAAATAAAGTGTGTTATTCAATTCTACAAAATAAATGTGTCTGATTTGCACCAGTAACTTTAACAGGCTCAATAAATAATATGATTTATAAATGCATTGGTAATTGTGGGTGAAATGCATTTCAGATGCATGAGTGGTTTTGTAAAATGAACTACTGTAGAGCAGCAATTCTAAAGATCATTTTCTTCCCATCAGGTGATTTGTGAGCGGTGACCTTTGATTAACAAATCAGTTTCAAAAGTGAACAGTTGTGCTGGCACAAATAGGGATTCATAAAAACTCCTTCCAGTAAAGCAGTGGACATACTGTGCAAGTGTTTTCCTGAAACATCAAAATGATTTAAAGTGACTTCAAGTATTAGAAGTAGGCTTTAAAAAGTAAAGCACGTTACACTGTTAACTACTGATTGCTGGAAATTGGAATGTGTGCCAAGCCTTTAAAACACATAACATATAAAATGTAATTGCATTTAAAGACAACATTGAAGAAGACAAGTCAGGGTAGCACACTAGGTATTGGTAGGTTTCACTTTAGAAATTTAGAATCATTTGTCACCTGAACAATAATAATTCATAAGTGAACCAAATCTATTAATATAAATTAAAAAATTCCCACATTTAATAATAAATCACAACCTAGAAAATCCTGCATATAAAATGATTTGTATTCAACCTCAAGCTATAAAATGTGATTTAGGCAATACAGTACTGTGCAAAAGTCACACGTGAAAACATTCTGTAAAGCGAAGATGCTTTTAAAAATAATGAAATGAAAAGTTTCTCATATCAAAAAAATACTATAAAGAGCAGAAAACAAACAAACATCTAAGACCAAATGTATGTAAAAATGTATATTAAAAAATCTTTTGAAAAAGACTTTTGCACAGTACTGTATATCTGACTGCACCATTCAAAAATGGAAGAATTAGATGTCAAAATCAAATGAATTGGGTGTGAGATGAAGTAGGAATATACTGTAGATTAGACATATTTTGAACATTAGAAGTAAGTAAAGAACTATAATGATGGCCTTGACTATGGGAGATAACCGTGAGATGGTACACATCTGGGTTACAGGTACAGGAACAGTCAGTCCCCACCATCAGTGCACATCGCTTGATACAGCACAATTTCTTCACCTATAGAATACAAAGTAGGCAATGCATACAGGAAGAGTATATAAAGAAAGGCAGCGTTGCCTGTCACCCTGCAGATATGCCCAGACTACTGTTACTGACATCTGACTGACTGATTACTTACAACTCTGGGTAAGAGCTGCTGTTTCTCATTACCTACCTCCTGGGCAGAGTCACAGGCGATATGTGTCAAGGGGGGGGCGGAGAGCTAGCAAATTTAAGGGGAACTCTGCAGCCTACAATAACTCATCCAGTCAATTATTTGGACAGTGTCCGTGCGCATACACATACACTGATCAGCCATAACATTAAAACCACCTGCCTAATATTGTGTAGGTCCCCCTCGTGCCACCAAAACAGCTCTGACCCGTGGAGGCATGGACTCCACAAGACCTCTGAAGGTGTCCTGTGGTATCTGGCACCAAGACGTTAGCAGCAGATCCTTTTAAGTCTTGTAAGTTGTGAGGTGGGGCCTCCATGGATCGGACTTGTTTTTCCAGCACATCCAACAGATGCTCGATCGGATTGAGATTTGGGGGATTTGGAGGCCAAGTCAACACCTTGAACTCTTTGTCATGTTCCTCAAACCATTCCTGAACAATTTTTGCAGTGTGGCAGGGCGCATTATCCTGCTGAAAGAGGCCACTGCCATCAGGGAATACCGTTGCCATGAAGGGGTGTACTTGGTCTGCAACAATGTTTAGGTAGGTGGTACGTGTCAAAGTAACATCCACATGAATGCCAGGACTTCACCTGTCAGTGGTTTTAATGTTGTGGCTGATCGGTGTACACTCACACACTAAACTCTCTTTAGTCCTGGCAGAGGAGGATCCACAGGTCTTCTTCTTGGAGGATGTGGAGGGGAGGGTTGTGGGAGGTGAGGTGGCCAGTCCCAACTTTTGGCCCTGGTTGGTAAATTTATAAGATCCTTACAAATCAACAAGGAGACCACTTTTTTCACCTGTATTAAGCCATTTTGCAAAATATCCTAACTCATCGTCCTGTAATGGTTAAGAGGGTCTCTCTTAACCATTTTTAACACCTTTTTTTTTGGATGAGTTTTGAAGCAAATTTCTATGCTTTTGCAAATTATTCTTATTATACAAGTCATTTGTTCTTAACAAAACTACATATCGTGCATCTTCAATTCATTTATAATCTCAGCATCACGTCGCCTTGAGATATGATGTGAGGATTGTGAGACTAATTGCTTATTACAACATGAGTTAATCAACACAAAACGAATGCCCAACAACAGCTTTTCACTTTCTGTGGAAAGGTCACTCTATCTCTAATATGCCTAAAAGAAGATTATGCTCCCTTTTTAAATGATACAGTCCACTTGGAGGACTAATTACAATACATTTTTACAATTTGTTATGCTTGATTAATCACATTCACCTTATGGAAAATGTTCACCTCTGAATTTCACATGCTCCCATGGGTGAGCTACTAAGAATACAAACACTTTCTCAGAAAATGTGCTCTTAAGGACTGTTGTACCAAAACAGTTATTTCTGGTGCCTCCTGTTATTCCCATGAGTCTCCACCTCAGGTATGACATTGCCCTGCTGTGTTTGTCCACTGAGGCCACCCTGAACTCCTACATCCAGCTACTCTGTCTGCCTCCCTACTGGCCAGATCCTGCCCAACAACAACCCCTGCTAGATCACCGGATGGGTCCACTGGATGGATCCACTCTCAGTGCCAGCTACCAGCCAAATGCTGATCGATTTTGGCTCTGGCTGGAAGGTTGGTCGACTCTACCACCCACAGCCAAGTCAACCAACATTTGGATGTCCTATTCAATTGTACAAAAAAAATAGTTGGCTAGTAAAGCCATTTTACTGACTGGAGAATTTTGGGATGAAAAACAGGCCCTGTGTTACAAAAACAATAGCTGTGCTTTGTGTTTTCACCAAATGACTAATATAACATGGTACTAGAGTTATATTGTTATATTGGTATGCCGATATATTGAGCCAATAGTCATTTTGTTAAATGACCCTGACCAGATATGAAAACAGTCTATAAAACCTGCAATCAAATTTTATTTTCTTTGCACATTATATTTATTCATTTATAGTTGTTCAATAATGTTATTTGTAAAATAGCTTTTCAATTAAAGGCAGAGTTTCCCCTACTAGTGAATAGCTGGAGTGGGTCACCCTGCCTTAAAGAGCTGCTAACCCTAAAAGAATTTCATTAGTCTGGGTTTCAATGGGTTTTAGTGTCCCATGGTCTAAATGTTGTTTCTGAGGCTTTTCCACCCTGACAATGTTCATCAGATTTAGACATATTGAATATCAGTACAAAATATGGTACGAAGAGAAAAAAAATGTTCTTCTAAGAAACACAATGTGTGAGAATGAGTGTGGCTTGGCAAAACCATTGATTCATCTGAAGCAGGCCTACCTGCCTGTTGTCGACCACAAGACCTCCAGTGGAGGAGGTTCTGTCAAGACCACCATGGTCTATGCTGGTGGCGGCAGTCTGTCTGGATGCCAGGTCAGTCCTAAACACCTTAATAGTTTGCTCTTTTCCTGTTGGGATCTAAGGTTCAGTGCTACGGGCGCAATGGATTCATCAGTTGTGATTGCTAAGATTTGTTTAATGGTTGCACAATGCCATCTGGTGGATGCTAGGCTGTTGTAACGCTCATGCATTGTGAATGGAAGCAGCTTCAAGCTACGCGCTCCGGCCCATCACACAGTGAACTGTAAGGTGAATGGTAAATACTACGTCCATGGTGTGACCAGCTTCGTATCAACCAGCACAGGAAGCCCACTGTCTTCACCCTTCAGGTCAGTAGGGACAAAGTGTCAACACTGATGACTCATGCCTCTATAATCATTCATTTCCAAAGGAGAGAGAGAATAGTCTTTTAAAATGTGATGGTGTCGTGACATGCAAGTTAAAAAGTACATACATGATATGAGGACAAGATAATATATTTCAGTATAAGGAAATCAATGCACTTATTTACAGTTGAACAAAGTATTTACATTGAATCTCTTACAAAGCCTGTCTCTATACCTGCACTGTGTCATCTTTACTTTCTCTCCCTTTTACAATAAGCCAAATTCAAAGTTATCTTTAATATTGAGACATGAAACAAGAATTGCTATTAAAATCTCCAACATATTCTCTACTGAGCTCCACAGTATAATTCGGAAACCTTCTGAGTTCATTAAATGTACCTGCAACAATGCAGCAGCACATATTGGCTAACACTGAACTGAGATCCCTGACCCCATGAAACCCCATGAAAAATGTATTTTATTCTGATCTGAAATTGAGCTGAACCTGTCGGCAGGATATGTTTACATAACCCCACAATTGTTAAATTTATTGCTTTTATTTTTTACTATTCTTATTGTTTCTATTCTTTTGATTACCCATTTTATATTCTACTTCCGTGCTTATATTCTATTTTCCTTTCTTACTTTTGCTGCAGCAACAAACTCATTTCTCCACAAGGATCAGTGAAGTTTCACCTCATCTTATCAGAGACCAGTTTGCATAGTTAAAGGATGATTCTGGTATTTTTAAACCTGGGCCCTATGTTTATATATTTTGGGGTCTAAATGACTAATAGGTCCAAAAAGTTTTGGAAGTGGTCCAGTAGATCGCCTCAGCTGGCAGCCGCTAAACGGGCTGCAATGGCTGCAACGTAATCCTTTGGGGCAGCTGACCCGATCAAAGTACGTCCACTAAAAGTGTTTGTTTTTCAGATTGTTATTCGAAGTTATTCGAAGTGTCTGACAACATTACAGAAAGGATCCCTACAGAGAGAGACCTTTGTTTAACCAGAAACAGAAGCCTCGCTCAAGGAGAAGGCTAACTCAGATTTCAGAGCGAGACTTCTCCTTGAGCTAGACTTCTGTTTCTGGCTCCAAACCTTTTGGTACCTATTAGTCATTTAGACCCCAAAATATGTAAAAATAGGGCCCAGGTTTAGAAATACCAGAATTATCCTTTAAGTTCATGTGGTTGTGGGAGCTGACCACAGGTCCTAGCTCAGTAGTCCTATTCTTAGAGAGTTTGTGCACACGGGCTGCGATGTAGATCGCTGGTTAAGCCATACAACCATGACCAAATTTACAGTTCACTACAGTTTCAGTACAAATTTAGGCCCTAGTCTCAGATTGGCACTCCGACTCTATTTTATGAATGGACCCTCATATTTCACTTAATAGGGAAGAGATCACACAAGGGGCCTTGACATTTTCCAGTTTGGGGCCTCTTCAGTAGATCACACCATGCCCTCGGTATTCTCCAGCTTAGGGGTTAGGGGCTTCAGCTCAGTCTGCTGTGCCTCCTGCTGTCTGCAAACCTGCTGGTAGTCTTTCAGCACCTTCACCACCGTGTCATGGCCAAACTGCATGGCATCATCAGCTGGTAGGTAACCCCACCTGGACAGAAATGAACGAAGGCTTGATGATGAGAGAAATCAAATAAAGCAGGTAGAGACACGGCACTCTCAATTTCAGGGGTACATATTTCTTATGCATTCAATTAAGAATTTATAATGTCTTCATTTAACACTTTAAGCTTAATCTATTTGTGAGTTACTTTATTTCAAAGGTACTTATTCTTTGTACTTATGATTACTTTTTTGTACTTTTTTGAATCACATGTTTTCCGTCCAAGGAGACACCTTCTACCTTTTCTGCATTCCCATGTATGGATTATTCTCCACAAAAAGAGTATACAAAAAAAGTTGCTGCACAAGATATAAGGATTCTCAGCAAATAGGTGGGACTAAACATATAATGTGTTTTTCGATGGAGTTAAATACAAAATAACATAAGGAGCAGTGAAGAAAATGGAAAATCAAAGCTAAAGGACACCAAGATAGAGGTAGAGATGTAGATGTTACCTGTCTTTTACAAACGGATTCACTTTACAGGTTTCAGTAAGGAACCGCACCGCATCTATGTGACCTGAGAGTAAGCGGCGAACACACAAAGACACTTCATCAGGGAGGAACAACTGAACAGTGACAGATAAAATAGCTCAGACAAAACTGTCATTTTATTTGCCATAAAAATCCTATGCTAAAAAGGGAATGCAACATAACCTCAAAACTAAAAAAAAAAAAAGCGTGTAACGTATAATATGTGCTCCACAATTGCATCAAATAGCTGTAAGCAAGTTATGGGTGAAAATAATGAAATAAAATGAAGTATTTCAATTACTGATCATGTATTCAAGGGGACACTGAGGACGGTGTTCTACTGAACATTTATGTCAGTCCTCTGCCCAAAAAACATCAAGAGAATTGATGATGGCAAGACCAAGGACCTTCATTTTTAAAATGAATGAAACTGTACAATTATTTTAAACATTTCTGTTGAATTTTAAAAGACGCAAATGTTATGATGCGCTATGCGTTATGATTTCTGATTTCTTTGCTGCCCTTGCCCTTCAGTAAGAGTTGAGGTGTATATTCAGGTTTATCTTTGCCCTATGCTCATATAGATTTGACACCTGACTGCTTTGTAGTTCGGTAAAGCTGATTTGGAGCGAAACGGCAGGACTAGTGGAGCTCACCTTCGGCTGCAGCAACATGCAGTGCTGTTCGAGAGTCATAGTCCTTCAGATCCATGTCCATTGACGAGAGAGCAAACCTGAAGCATTGAAAGAAAGTACGTCTAATAGTCGATTGAACATCTTATGAAGGGTGTTAGGTTTGGGCTGAGAATAGTTGGAAATGTTTCGACACTTCAAACTAAAACGATACCTCTTTTTGATATTCTTCTTTGGTGAATGATAGTTATTTGATGTTTTACACACAACAGTCAGGTTTAAAGTGATTTGAGAACGGCTAAGAGGCTTTCTTTTTTTAGAACAGCTCAAGCTTTAGCTGTTGGAAAATCACTCTGACCTCAAGAGGCTTACTGATGTTACAAAACAGCAGTAACACACCACTGTAATAAAAAAAATAATAATGTTTACCTAGCAATATAAAAAGTAACAGTGTATGAGTGGTGATTTTCAGTCATGCGGTCAAAGGTTGCATTTATTGTTTAGCCAACTAAGCCAATCAGAAACGAGGGCTGGAACTATCCTTTTTTATAATGAATCATTTTTGGTCTAGCATTTCTATATGCTACCTGAACTTGTACACAGCTACGACCAAGCTCAGCACAAATCCCCATAAAAAAGTAAATAACTTGAATGCTCAAAGTAAGAATACAACATTTTGAAGTTTTCAAATAATTTTTCAGTATCCAGGCCTAGTCTAGGTATTCTGCAGGTCATTTGTTGTACTGGAACAACAAATAATCAAGCTGGTAATGTACCTCCTCAGGGCCGACACATCCCCACTGTAGGCGGCGAACATCAGGTTGAAAATAGACTTGTTCTACAAATACCGGAAAGAAACACGGACTTAGAATCACAAAACACCATTATCGCACTGAACAAAACAAACTAGCACAGCAACTCACCCTGCCATCCCCATCCTGCCTGCGAGGGTCCTGCTTCTTTACAAAGTGTCTCAAGTTGTCATAGTTGTGGAAGTTGAAGAGTGACACCAGCTCCTTAGGATGGCAAGACACATAGTTAAAGGGGAAGATGTTCAATTAAAGGAATTACATTTTATTCCTACAGTGTACGACAGTCTAACCAATGTATCTGAACATGACTAGTTATTTACCACAGCCAGAGGACAAAACTCACCATCTTTCCCAATTCATTCTCTGTAAAGCAGCTCTAGATTCTACATCTTGATGACATCACAGGATTGAGACTAAGCTTTCTGGTTTGTAGCTTTGGAAGAAAGTTCTCTATGTTCACTAATACTGACTGGATTGTCCTAGAATTGTCATACTAATAACAAGAATTCTTAAATTGAGTGGCGTTCCCCTTTCCAGCACGAACAGAGATGGAATTACTGTCTCTAACCAAATCTAACAAATGGATGAGTAGGTCATCAATGCATTTTTCACCCATCTATCGAGCAAATTGTCCTTCGCCAGAAACAGAAAAGGCTAAACGCAAAGGAACAAAAAGGTAGGCTGTAAGTCCTGCTCTTACCTGACAGAAGTGTATTCCCCGGACACTGTTTCCCACCCTGTCCAGTGGAGGAGACCAACACATCACACCCATGACGTTGGGGATCACCAGCAGCACTGCTCCAGACACCCCTGATTTGGCAGGCAAACCGACCTGGAGAGATGAGTGTATGATGAGTGAGAGGTTATCACTGCTGCACAAATGATGAGCTATATTTAAGTACCCCGATGGGCATTTTGTCACACGTCAACATTGTTTACCCACCTGCATATGCCTATGAAGTACAAATAATGTGGCGCAGTCGCCTTCTAGTGTTACTCACGTGAAAAGCCATCTGGCCAGAGAAGTCATACATGCCACACGAGTGCATGAGGCTTAGGGTGTTCCGGACTGCCTCGGCACTCAGGACACGCTCGCCTGTGATTGGACAGATCCCTCCGTTGGCCAGAGTGGCAGCCATGATGCTTCCTGATTCACAAGTCACCTCAATGGAGCAAAGCTGAGCGCAAGACAAGCTCAGTTTACTATCAAAATAGAAAAACATGTTCTCATGATAACTAAATCCAGAACAGATCAGGCGGGAACAACAAAGGGTATAGTGTGAGGACACATTCGGCAGGTTCAATGTTTTTCCATTATTCAGTAACAATTCTTCACGAACAACTTCTTCATTCATGGCATTCATTTACCTGGAAGTAGAAGTCCAGTGCATCGATCATATCTGCTCCCTCAGGAAAACACTGGAGAATGAAATGTGAATATGATCATTACACTGACATGGACTATTTGACTGACTGAAATGTGCTAGCATAGCAAACTCTAGACACACTGCATCCAGTGAGAGACTTTACCTGCACAGGGTATTCCAGATAGCTCATATCTCAGTTAAGGTCATATTCTGCTTAAAATGTTTACATGCATCTTCGTATCCTTAACATGAATATCACCATGTGCATGAATGAACAGAATATTATAATAGAACTCACACAGAACAAAAAGCAGTAAATGTTTACACACCTTAGTAACCTGGCTAATATTGCATATCCCTACTGACATATATGGTTTTCTAAAAATCAGAATATGAGGTTATACTTGTTATACTAGCTACTATCCTATTCTTATCATAATGTGGAATACCTGAACCTGAATACCTGAACAATGAATGTGCATGAAAAATATCCTCATTGAGACACAGCTTGAACGCAATGAAACGCAGTGCAAACAAATATATAATGATCTTGAGCAGCAATTCAGAATGGATCTTTTCATCACTACCTGGTAGTTTTAGCTTTTCATGTATTTCAGCACTCTAGCAAAACCGTCTCCAACTGACCTTCTTCTCTTTCATGTAGTATCCAATAGCAAAGTTTCTGTCCCCTGTTTCTTTTTCTGACTGGAACCTGAGACAGAGAGGCAAAAAGGGTCAATACTAAAACATCAATAATGCAATGGGGCAGTGGACAGGCCACATAGCTAACACTTTGGTGTGCAAAAAGCGGACATATAAAAAGACAAAATACCATGTGTTGTCTATTATTTTTGAGTACACTCACGTGGCATTACTGAAGCCCACATACTCTTGGCCTGCCATCTTTTTCACAAACTCCATAACCTAGAGAAACAAGGACAAAATCAGATGTGTATTGCAGCATTTCTATGTCCACTGTACACAGAGATGGTATGCTTCAGCTTCATATTCAAGGACTTGAGGCAATATAATCAAATATGAACAGAGAAAATCTAGGATACAGTAGATCACACTACTTACATAGTCAAACTTCTCTGCCTTGTTTGAACCAGGCTGGTGACAAAGAGAGAGAGAGACAGA
This sequence comes from Monocentris japonica, assembly GCA_900323365.1. Lineage (NCBI taxonomy): Eukaryota > Metazoa > Chordata > Actinopteri > Trachichthyiformes > Monocentridae > Monocentris > Monocentris japonica. The sequence goes on along the minus strand of OOFE01017856.1, from coordinate 2,442 downwards.
GAGCTTAAAGGATAATTCCGGTATTTTTAAACCTGGGCCCTATTTTTTCATATTTTGGGGTCTAAATAACTAATAGATACAAAAAGACTTTTGTTTAACCAGAAACAGAAGTCTCGCTCAAGGAGAAGACTAACTCAGATTTCAGAGCGAGACTTGTCCTTGAGCGAGACTTCTGTTTCTGGTTAAACAAAGGTCTATCTCTGTAGGAATCCTTTCCGTAATGTTGTCAGACACTTCAAATAACAATCTGAGCCTGTCAGTGGCAAAAACAAGCACTTTTAGTGGACGTACTTTGATCGGGTCAGCTGCCCCAAAGGATTACTTTGCAGCCATTGTAGCCCGTTTCGCGGCTGCCGGCTGAGGCGATCTACTGGACCACTTCCAAAACTTTTTGTACCTATCAGTTATTTAGACCCCAAAATATATAATTAAAAATATATAATATATAAATATATAATTTAAAAATACCAGAATTATCCTTTAATGTAAGAATTACTGAAGACAAATTAAATGCACATTAAATACGACTGCCACAGCAGTTTATTGTGCTACTTAATTGCACAATGTAAACTGATATAGTCATGTATCACTGATTACATAAGTTGGTATCCTATTATCAGCTGATACAGCAAGAAGAAAGATAGGTAGGCATCATAAACCATAGAGCTCAGGCAGAGTTCAGGCCTTGTCATAAAGATCACGTCAACAAGACAACTTCACCACAACTGGTGGTATGACGCTGGAGGCTCAAGCCGCTGAATCAGAGTTAGACTACTGAAACATGGTTTTAGTCATTTGTTTTATGCACCTGGCTCTTAAAGTTAGTTGCAAATGTTGTATTTTGGCGAATGGCCATTTATCTTCAGGGAGAGGATCTTCATCTGTTGTCATGTGAACTATGCAGTAAAGACTGCATGAAGGTAGAATGAGAGATAGACAGGTTCAAGGTTAGCTGATAGGCTAGAATGAGAGATAGACAGATTCAAGGTTAGCTGATAGGCTAACCTTGAACCTGTCTATCTCTCATTCTACCTTCACCCTTTAATACACACGTATTCAAAGAGCCCCATTGGCTATCACAATGCTCACTCCCTCACGCCCTCAGAGAAGCCCCTCGCTCCAACTTAGTGATAGTAAACTCAAAAAAGGGTGGGGGTTAGGGGGTTGGACGCTGTCAAAGGAAAAGTGTGCATGTGACTTCGCTGGTTTCTCATTTCAGGGACATGCTAACCTTCATCAATTTTAGGCCACTGAGGTGTCCTGGAGTTTTGATTCCCATCCAGTAAGGCCCTGTGTTTGTATTTACTTTACATGTCAAACATGTTTAACTGGAGGGAATCTGTGTCACTATGTCACATGTACGACACTCTCCCATTTCCATGAGACTGAGACATGAATCGTTTGAATTTCATCCTGTGCTTGGTGTAATTTTCCAGGACTTTCCATAACCATAGTGAGGCATTTCCATCAATTCAAAAATTAAAATTCCTACCTGGTATTTTTGTGCTGTTTTTCAGCTCAGAAGATTTATAAATGTCAAAGCAGTCTGATTTTCATTACAGGGACAAATGGGGCTAGCAGGGCTTATTGATTATTTATAAATCACTCATTTTCTCCAAAATAAAAACTAGATGGTTGTTTCTACAGAGATGGATTATTAACAATGTTATAGTTTCAAATAAGAAAAAAATAGTTTTCAACCCTGTGTTCTAGATATTTGGAGGTAATCAGGACTCTGGTGAGCCCTACTTAGCCATGCTGAGTGAGAAAATGGCCACTGAATGTGAAAAATAATAAACTTTAAAACTATAATAATACATTTTTCAAAATAAAGTTACAAAGTGCTTCACAGAACAACTGACAAGGGAAAAAAATGAAAACCAACCCCAAAACAGCAGTAAAATAACAATAAAAGTGAAAGATGACAAAAAAAAAAAAGGTAAAAGCAAGTTTAGACAAGTATATTTTTAGGAGAGATTTAAAACCTCCTCAGGAAGCTTGTTCCACAATAATGGTGATCTAAAAGATCTCAGGCTGCAATTTGGCTCATAGAGGGTTAAACATCAGAGATGAAGCTAGGTTCCAGTTCAGAATGAGCCTTGTAGGTTATCAGTAGTCAAGTCAAGAACTTTATTTGTCACATACGCATACAGGATGTGCAGTGAAATGAAAAGTGGCAATGCTCATGGGATTGTGCAAAAAACAACAGTAGCAAAAACAATATTTACAGTAAAAAACGAAACACACTATTTACAATAGGTATCAAATATAAATCAAGCATCTGGAAAATATGAAAATATATAAATATGTGTAGTTGCAAGTGTATGTCTATGTGTGTGTGTGTGTGTGCGCGCGTGCGTGCGTGCATGCGTGTGCGCGTGTGTGTGTATGTATGTGTGCGCTTACATGTGCATGTGTGTCTCAGGAGCATTGCAGCAGGCT
>OOFE01017855.1:4506-20858 GCA_900323365.1 Monocentris japonica | reverse complement strand
TAGTTCAGCAGAGGGGGGATAGAATGAGAATGGCATGAGAGAGGGAGTGAGAGAGAGAGCCGGCTGGACAGAGGGAAGGATGGATTTGAGCACTGTTAGAGCTGGGAAAACCATGGTATAAAAAATACAGCACAGACAAAGAAATGAAAGAGCAGGTGAGAGAAAAAGCTAGAGGGGGGGTAAATGAATAAAAGAAAGGAAAATCAAAATACGAGAGCAGAGAGAGAGCAGTGTGGGATAGAAAGGGCTGAAAAGGAAGGAGGACGAGAACAAAAAACAGACAGAGACGGAGAAAAATGGGTAGTTGGAACATCAAGATCATATAGAGAAAAAGATCAAAAACAAACGGATCAATTCACATTCACCACCGATGCCGTTCTACAGCGAAGACGCAGACAGTCTGTGAAGTTCAAACATTCAGGCCATAGTTGAGGGCAAAATGGTTGTTTTGATAACTTGTTACTCTCCCCATCATTTATATGTCCACTCTGGTCAGCTGAAACACACAAACTGGGTCACAAACACACACACACACACACACACACACACACACACTACAAATGAGTGTACGTTGCGCTACAAGCATGGGCAGTCTCTCTCTCTTTTGTTCTCTCCTCTCTCTTGATTTTCCTCGTCACCCCATTCCTGTATTTCATCTTTTAAATTATTCTCATGCCTCCCCTCGGGATAGGCAAAATGTACCAGGAGACGTACGCTTTAACCCAGTTAGACACCAATAACCTACCTAAATGTGTGTCACGACCAAGCCCCCTCCAAACAAGATCAAAATGTCCTTCCATGGTTTCCCCACTGAGGGGCAGACAGACATTCATTGTGGAGGGAATGAACACACACACACACACACACACACACACACAGTCAGAGTGTGCACTAGGCTTTGAGGTGGGGTCTTTTAGCAGCGGTTGACTGACTGTAGCATGTTCTGCTCATTTTGGTGGGGAAAATTGGTTAGCATTAAATAGACATGGGCTTTGTTTCAAATGCACTGATAGACAGAAAAGCAGGCAGACAGGGATACACACCTTCACACCCACCTGTCCACACACCCATCCATACACACAAACACACACAGACACACACAAATGCACAATATGTTGCTTGTTTTGAAGCCCCTAAAAGTGAATGAATCCACAGAAAGCTACTCCATGTTAATGAAAAAGTTGGTCTCTTTGGTCATCGCCAAGAGGGAAGATCAGAGAGCTGAGCATGGGTAGATCAATGAGATAAAAACAAGCTCACAATTTCACTCTACATGGAGGAACCAGATAGAATTTCAATCGACTTCATCATCAAAGCAGGATGTTAAAAAATGATGATCCCTGCAGCATTAAGAGTGGAGTGTACAGTGTACCTGCTGGCCACTGCTATCCACCACCTGCACCCTTCCTACACCTCCAACTCCTCTTCCTCACCAGCAATACAGATGAGAAAGAAGATACAAGCAAGGTGTTGTAGAACAGCAGGTTACCCCAGGACAAACCAAGGGGGAATTCACATTTACACGTGGAACGAAAGTCAGTGGATTAACTTATCTCAGGTTTCACATGACTTGAAACTACAGCAGCTGCAATGGCCTACAACTGGGATGTAAATGTTAGCCACACAGCCTTTATAAACCTCTATATTGTCCAATATGGTGGAAGCAAATAACTCATAGTTACTCCTAAGAAAGTATTTGCAAACAAAAAGTACAATTCATTTCATTATGAATTAACCTAGAAAGGGCTTTTTTAACCTAATAATTATGTGCAAGTAGTAGAGCTCCCATTCACATCCACAACGTTTGCCATTCTACCATGACGCTATTGTTGGGGGACTAAACTGAACCAATAACTGACAAAATATAATCAATGATTCCAATAGGTTGAAGCTTATTTCCTACAATCTGTCCTCAAGCTATTGCAGTGGCTCCGATGGGGTATCCAAACACCCACAACCACAAAACACAGCTGAAACACAGTTAGTTTTTTGATTAAGAATTTCTGGTCAATGGGGAGTAAATTTTTTAGCTGAAATGAGTGGCAGTCTGACTGAGATGTGCAATGGGGGGGAAGCGATCCCTTTTCTGTTTTACACTGAAGAGGCCGTAGAAGAATAAACAATTTCACGGTCTGATGGGAACAGTAATTCACGACGTCGTACAATCAGCCCCAGTGTCTCCCTATTCACAGGCAGCTTTATATCAGCATTCTGTACTGCAATAAGACAAGTCATTTCATCAAATTACAGCACAGCCAAGGTGCTCTCAGACATAAGCATCATGCTATATCCAGAGAATCCTAGAATTAGTCATCTTGGCACTGGCAGTGTGTACATTTTCTACAACAAAAAGAATGTGTTGTGATTTCATCGTTTTCATAGATTTCCATTGTATTTCTATTAAATATGTGTTCCTGTGTGATTCTCTTTTAAATGTATCTCTTATTTGTCAATGCATCCCTGTTTCTAGAAGTTCATTCACTATTAGTTCATAGTATCCAGGAAATATTGTTGTGGACAGAATGAGACTATTTGTGGTGGAGGAGAAAGCATAATAATAAAACATTAATAAAACTAATGGTTATCATTAAGAGTCAGGCTGAGTGGTTTTTGATTGAACTCTATTGAGAACAACAGGAAAAAGCTGTGGTGCATTTATAAGTTTGATATTGTGACTGTGAGTGGGAGAGAGATATGGAAAGAAACAAAACAAAACAAGAAAAACAGGCTTTTTGTTGATCAGCAAAATTCTTCTCAACTGATGGTGGCAAGTAGGAGAGAACTGAGGGGAGAGAGAGAGTGAGATAGAGAGCAACAGAGGAAAGGAGGGAGAGTAACTAGGGGCCTGCTGAGGGGTGAAGGGAGGTTGGAGGCTAGGATGTCTGGCTAAGGCCTGTCGGGATGACAGTTCATGACCCTGTCACTGTCATGACCCCGTCAGCCAATCAGGCCCTAGTTTTACATCCGAGAAGGAAACCATGGCAACTGGTTTCTATGACGATACAGTCCCCAAACTGTCGACAGACAGAAGCCCCCAGAGTGACTCGCTGGTGGGAGAGGCGGTGGGATATTCCGGGAACTTCACACACAGGAAACATCAGGAAAACAATAGTTGCTATGGTGACTGCAGCTTGATTTTGCTGACTTGGGTAGGAGGCTGTTAAAAGAGTGGGTCTTGCACCAGCATTATACATAACCACAACAACACACACACGTACACATACTCTATAAGGTAGTCAAGCTGAGAAATATCTAAAAATATCTTGTGTTAAAGCACATAAATAAAGGAAATAAAAAAAGTAAATGTCACGAAAGCTTTCTCTGAGAGGCAGGCGCTCACTTCAACATAGTTTCATATGCAGTTTACTTACTGCTCCCTTCCCACTCTTTATGAATCTCTCCCATTCTTCATGAATAAAATGCAATGCAAACGTTTACAATTTTTTTTTAGGCTGTACTTTGTGTGCTGTGCTCTGTGATTTGGAGGCTGATCAAAGGCGAGCACAGTGCCTTCCTCCCATGTGAAGCAGCAGAAGCCACCAGCACCATATGTGTGTGCCCATCAGTGGGTCCACATGCCATATGCTTGAATGTGCTGGTGTAATGCTTTCTCTGTGCCAATCATCTCACTGTCCGCTCAGCAATGGGAGTGTTCATTAGTGCAGTCATAGGGTAGAGGTGTGTGTGTGTGTGTGTGTGTGTGTGTGTGTGCTTGTGCATGCTGGAGGTCCAGTATTTGTACCATGTCTGTGCCATATTCTCTGAATATAATGTGAATATGTGTGTGTATGTGTGCGTTCACATACACACACATCTTCACATACAGTCACTGTTACACACTGTCTCTAACAGTGACCATGCATGCGTATAAAACTAAAACTGTGAAAGCATTTATGACTTTTGACAAATGCATGTGTAAGCATCCGAGTGTTTGCATGTGTTCAATTCATCTGAGCATCTGTGTGTGAGTTTCTCTGTTTTAGTGACCAAGTACAAGAGCGCATGAAAGGTGTGTGTTTGTGCAGGCATAACCTTACCAGACCCTGTTACTGAAAGAGCATGGGCTGTGTGTTTGTGTGGGCGAACCCTGTTACTCCCCCTAAGCAGGCTTAAGCTGCTGGGCAGTGGAATATCCTCCCCAGTGTCGAGTTTCCCCATCACGATGGGATCATAGAGATGTGCCAAGAACCTCTGCGCCTGGGGAGCCTCTCTCGCTCTCACTAGAACTACACCAGTTCATATCAAAGTATCATGATACACTCACACACACACACAGACACAGCAACCACCTGGGAAGCACTGCTGGGACTCAGAGAACCCTGAAGTCCTGAGATACTGTAGAGTACACACACATGCATGCACACGTGCATGCGCAACACTCACACACATACACATACTCACATACACACATACACACTCTCCTGTGGTATTGCTTCTCTTCATAGAGGAAAGGTCAACTGCCACCAGATCATTTGCAGTGTGTGTATTTGTGAGTGTGTGAGTGTGTGTGTGTATGTGTGTGTGTAGTTGAAAGTAGATTTCAGGAGCATTGAGATATTTCCATCAAGTTTCTGGTATCACAGTGATTACAGTAATGATTTATACAACTATCACTCAATAGGTTTTGACAGCAGATGCCAATGCTATCAATGCCTCGGGATAGCACACAAATGCCAAACAGATGGAATATATACTTTGGGACCAAATGAATGAGGTCTCATGCTCCAGCAAAGTGCAATCCATCAGAGAGAAGTTCATGTGAACAGATTTCCAACAAGGCTGTGTCCAAGTGTCAGCAAAATCCATTCAGCCACCGGGGACCTGTCACTACATACAGTAAGGAAGATGGGGATCTTTAGTTTTTTTGTTTCGAAAATTGTGTTTTGTCAATGTCTATTATTCAAACATTTTTTCTCCTAGTGCCAAGAGATACTCCCTGGGCAAATATCCAACTAAAATATAGTTATGCAGGGTATAGTGAGAAGGAATGAAGCCTACCAATTGGAAATTAGCCTGCGTGTTCCAGTAGTAACCTCTAGCCTAGTAACAGCTACCACAGGACATTCTAGGGCATGCAGGCTTCATTTTCAATCATTGGCAAAGAAGAGTCCCAGTGTCAGCCAGAGGCACTAGCCATCCAGACAGCCTGTATGTGTGTGTGCATGTATAGTGTGTAGGTGTGCGTGTGTATGTTGTGTTGCATTTCATCCAGCAGCTCTGATGGAAATGTAGCTCTACTACGCTAGGTGATTCCATTCCCACTACTTGCGTTGGCACCGTACTGATATCGCACCTTGTACTGAAACCGCATAGAAAGATTGCAGATAGAGTTTACTGAAGATTTGACTGGACACAAATCAGCTAAGTGTGTTTGCAAAGTGAGAGGAGTGTAGCATAGTCAGTAAACAACTGCAAGCACACATGCACACACACAGTCTAGGTCACGCGCATCCAATCACCTCATCTTTCTCACACCTTAGCAATGATTACCACGCACAAACACACACACACACACACATACAGAATGATGGTTTGGAGCATGCGGTAGGGCAGGGTAGAGGTGGTATAAATGTCATGCCCTCTCTCTAACCACATTAAAGTCTTGACATACCTCAAATATACCCTCTCACACAAACTCTAGGACTGTTCCCTGGCATCTCCATCCCTTACCCCACCTCCCTCGCCCAGCGACATGCACACACACCAACACATATCTACATACAGGAAGAGAGAGAGAGAGAGAGAGAGAGAGAGATTTGTGCTCCTCAACACTCATGACGGCAAAGAGTAATACAACGTGTAAGTAATTAAAATGTCACATGGGCTGACAAACCTTGCCTAAATAAGTCAGTGAAACATCAAACAACAGCAAAAACTATTTCTGTTGAAATGCAGATACCAAGAGTTTTGGGACACCTACAATCCAGGTATTGTCTACTGACCAGAAACCCATCTACTGTACATCCAACACACTGATGCAGTTTGGAGACTGTGAAGCTGAAAGCATCATTTATCTCATCTTAGGTAGCTCAGAAAACAAAACCAATGTCATGTGTTATACTGCCAACATCACAGAGAGGCTATCATCTGCTCTATCTCTGAAAGCAATAACACAGAGAGAGAGAAAGAAACAGAGAGAGAACATATCGATGTTCTCCCCCACAAGCCATAAAGCTGCGAGATCTTGCCAAGTCTGATAAGCAACATCCAACACTCCTCCCTCTCTCTTCTACTCATTCCACCCCCACACACCCACACCCCCACCCTCTTGTTAGCTGTGGCCCCAGTCCCACATCAGTGGAAATTTCCTGAAATGTCACTCCAGTGGATGACTTGAGTGACTGGAGAGTGTGGGGACTATTGCTGCATAGGCCACACACACACACACAAAATTCTCCCCCCATCGTCCCCACTCCCCACACGATGGCTGTCACCCTGACTTCAACACTTTAGAGGTAACATTTGCCCGACCATGCATGCATCACTCTGTCTCAAAACCCCCGCTGCAGCTCCCCTCCTTCGACCCCTCCAACCGTGTCCTCATCTTCTCATCTACTGGGCTCATCCTGTCAGAGTAACTCAGCCAGGGGGCCAGAGTGAAAAGGTGAGGGGTCAAAGGTGAAACAGGTAGTCCATTGGGCTGGGCTCGCTATCAATAGATTCCCTAAAGGTTGCTGATATCACATTGGGGTATTAGCTCTTACATTTGGAATCCAATCAAACAAATCGGCTGTAAAAATTCTCATCTGATGGATGGTAATGTTTATTTGTTAAGATTGTATGTTGTTTTAATTGATCAAAAAATTGGAAGTGAAACAAAACAAATCGATTGTAACAATGTAGATCTGAGAGATCTAGTGCTATCTTACAAAAGTAGTGCAGCATGTTAGACTAGACCAGTAAAACCAAAACAAGACTGGTTTAATGCCACAAAAGTGCTTCTCCTTCAGTAACTATTACCAGGTAGTGGCCAAAGAAATCAGCTCGGGACTTGCCTTACTTGACCTCACTTTTACTTGTCTTAGATCTACACTGAGGCATTCAACTAGGGGACAGACAACATCAGCCTATTTGTAATCTGCAACATTATTAGCCTAGCAGTAACCTCTGTGGGAAGCTGGCTATGAAGTAGGCCTGCATATAGAAAATCACAACATTCTAGCATATCTGAGTACACAACTGTGTGCTATTAGACTCACCCTTCTTCTCATCTTCACAAAATATTGACTGTCTCTGACATTGTCCGTTTGCCAAGTGTACCGGCTGTGAAAAGGGAGAGTGTATCGAAGGCCGTGAACCGACTGAGGACGGGCCAGTGAAAGTGTACGTGCAGCCTGTGCAACCCACTTCAGCTACAAGTGGCAGCAGGGGTTACAGGCAGTTAATCAGCCGAGCGCTAATCTAGTTAGGAGATCAACAAATGAGCCTCTCAGGGCTGAAAAGGAGGACGCAACCCCACAGACAATAGAGTGGGTCAATGCCATTGTGGAAGAGAACAACAGGAAGGATAGGCTGGAGAAGGGAGCATTACTGTCATAATTCAGATCAAAATGAGGATCAGGTGTGGAATGGGGGGCATTGAGCTTGCCTGTTCCAACTGGTGGGAAACACTCTCATGCACTTGTGCTCTTATGCTCATATTGGAATAATCAGCGAAACGACTTGATGGCTCAAAGCAATGACATGCATTTGAACTTGTTTGAAGCTGTGACTGAAATTGTCTGTGGACCTTGGCTGCTTGTAATGATTATTCTCTGCTTCTCTTTTTTTGTTATTTTCTTTTTATTGGCAACCATAGGATTCACATATTTTCCTGCAGTTTATCACAATTACAGAATTATGAAAACGCTAATAATTATGATGATGACAATAATAATACAATATATATCTATATATCTATACATATACACATACACACACATAGAGAAAATAAAGACAAAGGAAACTCCAACCTACTTTCCTATATCCTCCTCCCATTCACCCATCCACTCCCGTCCCCACACATGCATACTTTATCATCCACTGCCATACTCCCACACACACATGCATGCACGTGTACACACACACACACACACACACACACACACGTATACTCACAGAGGAAAAAAGCTATCTCTCAAAGATAAGGCGTTTATATCAGAAACAGGCAGCATAGAGTTTCTAAAACAGGGTTAGGGTTAGTAAATTGACAGTAAATTGAAAATAAGTAGATAAATAAAATAAATAAAAATAACCATTTGTTAATCACATTGTTCCATAGATAGATTTTGATCGGCCAATCAGCGGCCCAAGTCGTCAAGTGACCTGAGATGTCAATTGTCCGATCACCCCACCTACTAAAAAGAAAACAAGAAATAGAAATAAAACCGAAGAAGGGTCAAGCATATCCTTTTTTTCACACAACCTTTTTTCACACCTTATATAGTACACATATACCTGAATTATATTGTATACAAAGTCTTGTCTCTGGGGAGTTATGAACTCAATCCATTTCGACGAAATATCTGTACATTTGTCTTGTTGAAGTCTAAGGGTATATGTCAGTTTCTCCATAACAAAGATCTGGCGTGTTACCTCTGTCCAATCAACAACACTGGGGGCCTCTGATTTTAGCACTTTACAGGTAATGGCTTTCTTACCTGCAGCCAAAAGAATTGCCATAAGTAACCTATCTTCAAAGTCTCTGAGTATTTCTGAGATGTTGCCCAATTATATCTTATCACACCTATATTCTCAGCTTCTCGACAGTCACATAGTGAGTGATGCACGTGGCTTTATGTTAAACAGCAAAATCAGACGTCGCAATGTCGACCACAAAATCCAGCAAGTAGTGATACAGTGCGTAGCTGTGTCTTGCAATGGAATTTTAGTTATCCTTCCCTACACTTCACTGCAGATATTTATTATTGGTGATGTCAGCCGGAGAAATCATGTGTGTATGTGACCTGAAAGAAAAGTAGAAAGCTCTTATTTTGCCGATAAAACTGATTTATTTTATTTATTCAGACATTTTCAAAATGTAAGTGAGGTCACTGGATGGGGTCTAGAACCAGTACAGCCACCTGTTCTTTCCGATTAGTAATGCCTGGAAATCATGTATTTGAACAGCAAGTTTCAAGCTGTGAAGGACTATCAAAGATAAATGGTGGTGGCTAACAGCATGTATGACAAAGCCCATGACCACAGAAGGGCACCAGGACTCTCCACGCCTCCTGTGGTCTCCATGGCAACATGGACAGGGGTGTCCAGGCACACCGGAGCTGCGAATAGAGCATCACCAGGGAACAGGAAAGCACACATCCTGCTACTGGCATTGCCACTCCAGACGTTTTCACACCCCCTGGAATCAAAGTGTTGTTTACATGCTACCAAAACAGAGTATGCTGTCTCGGTGCACACCTGATGCCTGCCATCTTTCACTATTTGTTGTCTATTCTTCTGCTTCCAAAAAAGAAATCCCTATGGTCCTTTAAAAAACAGGCCTCCCAGACACAACATTGTCATGTGCTATTTAATCCAAATGATTAAGCCTACACAGATTCTTCTTAAAAAAAGGGTTAATATTGATATAGTAATGTTTCAGCCACTGCTCCTTTTGCCTGTTTTGGCACATTGTGGTGTCATTTGGAAAATGACAAATGAAGATTTTCTTGATGCCAATACAGGATACAGACAAACACTGGCAATGTTTCTTAATAACTGTATGCTAGCCAAAGGTTTCTCTGCTCTCATAACTGTGATGCCTCCATAAAGAGCATTGGTACGTCACAAAGACACTAAGCCAGTTTGTTAATCTTTGCTATCAAAGGAATGGCAGATGTTTAGCTCTTGGTCTCTTTTGCTCTGCAACACCCCAGATGCCAGCACCGGTCCCTGGCTTGAATGACACTGCATTGGGCTACTACAGGCACAACCACTACTGGGAAATGGGTTGGTTTTTTTTGTCGGCCAAGCCATCTGAGTTGTCCATATTAACAAAATATTTTTTAGCGCTGGTTTGTTGGTTCAAATATGGATAAATCATCTAATTCACTGAGTAAAAAGGTTTGTTTTATGCAGCCATATGCTGTTGCAGTCAGACACACACTCACTTTTTGGAAGGGAATAGATGAAGTAGTATCGTTGGCTGACCCAGAGAGAAAGTGAGTAAGTGAGACAGAGAAGGGTTTGGGGGTCTTCCTTCGTCAACAGCAGGGACCACCATCCTCTCCGCCTGACCCACATCACTGCTGAAGCTATCTGCTGCACTTTAATTAACAGCTCATTTGGTGTACATTATGTACACACATACACAGCCAATCTCACATAAACTCTCTTTCTTCCATACACACACACACACACACACACACAATTTTGTTGTTTTATCCAGACGACACAACAGTATACTCAAACACATATTTGCAAGTACACACATATTTGCACAAACACACTCCGGGGGCCTTGTTACAAACAGGTTCCAGATGTCACATGCAGGGTTGAGTGGCTGCTGTCTGTGCCAGCAGAGGAAATAGACAGGGGGTCAGACATATCACACACTGTTCCCCTATTCCTCTACGGCTTTATAAGGGCTAACAATACGCGGACATGCACATATGCACATGGTGATACACATACACACAAACACATGTACATGCTATCTCTCTCTCTTTTGTTTTCCAATCACTTACTTTCTCACCTTCTCTTAATCTGCTACCTCTCTCTCTCTCTCTCTCTCTCTCACGCTCTCTGTTCTTGTCAGTGATCTGGCTTGTTGGCAGGCAGAGAATGATGGGGGCTTTGATGATGAGACAGCTGCCTCCATGAGGTTTCACTGCCGTGAATGTGGACAAGGATTGTGTGCGTGTGTGTGTATGTATGTGTGCGTGTTTGCATGTATGTGTGTGTGTGTTAGTAGGTTTCACAGTTGCAAATTCTATCCTCTTGCAGGTTTTCATAGTTCTTGTCGTTGTGAGGCAGTTGTCAGAAAATGAAAGGCTGACAGTGAGGGAAGAATTTGGAGAGAAAAAAGAGAGAAAGTGAGAGAGAGCGAGAGGTGCAGTAGGAGGCTAAGAGTGAGGGAGAAAGGAGGTCAGACAGTGGATAATGCTGGATTGAGCCAGAGTGTCTGAAGGTGGATGATTCTGCTTTGGTGTGAGAGGCAGATGAACATGGAGGGGTGATGGATGGATGGATGGAAGGAAGGATGGGGAATGGATGTAAGGATTGAACGGGGTTGGTATAATGTTATGAAATTATTTATTACATGTATATTGAAGATTTTTCATTTCAAAGAGCTTGTTTTTATTTATACTTTAGTACATGAACCCATAAACATCCCAAGTACATGCTACTGGATCCAAGGGTGGCCATCCAAGTCTTCACAAGCACAAATCTGTTTTTGCACTGAAAAGAATCAACCCTTCAAAAATATTTAAAAGCTAAAAAGAAAAAGCAGAACAGAATTCTTAAATTGCCAAATCTATTTCATTACATTTTCTGTCAGGCAAACCGCTGTTGGGTCTGGCCTTTTCACTCAATGTTTGCGTGATCATCTGATACTCTCACACACATACACTCACTGTACTAATGATCTCTCTTTAGAAATGTTATGGTCTTGCGGTGTCTCTTCGAGTGGCGCTCTCTTTAATGCAGATTATCAGCAGCTTGACAGCTCCAATTAGCTTGTATTATAGATGGAATAATGAGGTAAAGCCTCACTGTAGAATTTAGATCCTTTCTCCTCTCCCATTTTATCCCTGATGACACTGGAGAAAATCCCCTTCAAAAAGACTTATGAAACCCTCTTTAGTAGGCTAATCTAACTACAAAGTTAAGTTCATCGAAGAGAACCACCAAAAAGGGCAACTCCATGTCTATCTCAAATGCTTTGCTTTCTTTATCTCTTGTTTGCTGTAATATCAGCTCCAAACTCTTAAGCTGCTCTTGGGCATAAACCCAATTGGGTGCCGATTTCAAAAGTCGAGCAGAAGTCACGCTAACTTAATTTGCCTCTGTCCACTACACTGTCACACATCTCCTATGGAGCATGCTCTCAGCGCATTACCCATTCACAGGACAGTGTAGGGTCAACACTAATGCTGTTTTTATCCAAATAATATTCTCTCTGAAATACATTATTATGGCAGTGATGCTAATCAGAAAACGGTCTTGATGTTGGTATTATTGAATTAAACACTTCCATCAGTGGGTCTAAGTAGTGGATGGCAATACAGAAGACAGCACCCATCAAAGCTCACGTGGATAGATGCTATTTGGTTAATTAAGTTATGCTGCTTCAAATGTCTTTCTTGGCTTCTTCGGGTTTTGAAATACACTTTTCAAATATGTATTTTGCAATCTGGACTAATGAAGTAGGACACTGGGTGGGAGACACTCAGGAGGATGCCTTACTCTACATGTCTTATATGTCCGAATTTCACAGCTGAACAGTAAAGATTTGGATTTGGAGCAATTCAACATTAAGATTTTGTATTAGAACCAGAGACCGGCATACAGGAACAGGAAGCCATTGTAGAAGCCCTGCCACCTTGCATCTATACACGCAACACAGGATTTTCCTAACTCACACCTCTACAGTATCAACCATATGGCGGTGCTACTTTCCAATTTGAGCTAGCTGATTGCTAGCTGTGGCACAAATGGTGTTGCAGTAGTATGTCATTGGCTGCTGGTAGGTGATGTCATCCAAAGGGTCTCCTACAGCAAATTCCGAGGATGTTAACATCAGCAGGTTTCTCTGGTCATAAAAATGTTGTGACTACCGGTGACTGGTTTCTCAAGTCGCTTGTGGTGTGAGCACGTGGTAATGGTTCCTCTTAGTTAAACCACTGCCATCTCATAGTGATGGCTGTGCTGTGGTCAATGCTCAATAGAGAATCCTTATACCTTAACTGTTCCAGTGGACTCTAGAGGTTTAAGGCTTTGGCCAGTGATTCTGGATTACATGTGACTAGTAGTTCTTTTGCCTACCTATATTGAATGCACTTATTGTAAGTCACTTTGGATAAAAGCGTCGGCTAAATGCCTGTAATGTAATGTAATGTAATGTAACGTACATGCTTATGCTGCTTTCTGAGTCAGATACGTCCAGGAGGTGTGTTGACTGCCTAATGATAAAGCTTTAGCATCAGCTGAGATATTGGAGAGAGAGATTTTATCATTGGCTCTGAATCATTCTTTCTGTCTGCCCCTTTGTCTCTGTGTCTTTCACTTCTGTCTCTCTAACACACAGACATACACATACACACACACACACACACACACGACAAATAACACTCTCAATCAAAGCCATGGTGAAACATGGGTCTTTCCAGTAACAGCCCGATCCCTCTCTGTCTTCCCAGGGATGAGGATGCCTCCATTGTTAATGACACTGAGGAAGGAAATGGTCTGCCTTTGTTCCCATACCACTCCATTACAGTACAGCAAAAATGGGTTTTCTGTACTGTACTGAGCTGGAAAGACTGTATCATTTTGTAATATCAACTCCCTTTTCAGCTTTTTTGGTGCTGATCACATCTTCCCACTCGCTTTTATGTAACACCTTTCTCTGCGGCTTTGTTTAAGAGGGCAGTGATTTTTAGCTCTGCATTTTGATGTTCAATATTACAGCATAAGTTGATGGATGCAATACATACAATTTAGCCAATTAAGCTCTGTATAGTGCTTTGATCATTACCTGACCTCCCTCTCCCAATCTATCTGTTTGTCTCTGTCTTTCTGCCTGTCCATCCATCTATACATCCATGTGTTTCTTTCATCGATCTTCCTTTAAACTGTCTTTTTTTTTTACCCAGGTAACATTCAATGTCGGGGATGGCCACATTATTAAATAGGTTTCCCTCATATACTTTAGACGTGTTTGACTTCAGTTGTCCTGGGTAATTGATGATGGATGAAGCAATCATAAAGTGTCCCCAGCTGGTAAATTATGACTTGGCTGATTCTCTGTGGGTAAACTAGGCCATCTGGGATGAGCTATAGCTATGAAAGCATACTGGTCCATGGGCTAGGCTGTGCTGGGCTAAATGGGAGATCTCAGCAGTGATTTATTCATGACACAAGTGGGTGAAGACTTACCCTCCTTCCCTCTATTCATTTTCTATCTACTCTTAATTCACTCTCACCCTCTAACTGTGTGTGTGTGTGAGTGTTTGTGTGTGTGTGTGTGTGTGATCAAGAGAGAGAGAGTTTACTTATATTGTATATAAACATATTTGTATTGATATTTTAGCACTTGCACACAAGGTAGGAAATTGGAAGCAGTCACACATATGCACACACACACACACACACACACACACACACCCCTGAACCCATGACAGACCTCTTGCGAAATGTCCAGGGTGTTTCATTAACAGACAAATGCACATGCATGCACACACACACACACGCACACGCACACAGCTCCAGAGGGTCTCTCATTAGCAGACTCACACCCTCACAGCAGGAGGTCGTCACACTGTGTGTACTGTCACTGACCACAGAGCAGGAAAAACCCTGTGACAGTCAGCAGCAACTAACCAACACACCAGCCTTCTGCAGTGCCACCGGGGCATTCATACACACACACACACACACACACACACACTCTGATAATCACCACACTAGCCCTCTACAGCAGTGGTTTTCAAACTTTTTTCTGGGGACCCACTTTTTAAAAATGACAAAATATTGTGACCCAAATAACAATAACTGCATTCAGATGGTGTTCATGTTCCATGTTAATTCATCTTTTCATGTTCATGTTCATTTTCTCAATACACACAATATTATCAACAAGTGCATTTTAAAGTTCAGTGTAATTATCAGTATTTTTATCAGTTCCATTTAGTGCAGTAAACAGAACATGTATGTTTTCTCATCAGTGTGCTTTCTCAATATTATCAATTCAGTGTTATCAATATTATCAGTATCATTATAACAATAGGCTAGATTTTCTCAAAAAGTGCAGTACCATCAATAATCCAAGAACCAGAATAAGTACAACTTCAATAACCTTAGTCTTAGTGCAGTAGCGAGCAAACAAATATTAGATCAACCACAATATTGGTCACCTATTTTGTTATTTCTCTTAAAGCTTATCATCAGTGTTGCCGACCAATTAGTACAGCAGGCCTGATATAATTTGCCTTTCACTTAAAAGCTTTTAATTTTCCTGACGGGTGGGCCTGCTTGGCTTTACTCAGTATTGCAGTCCAGTTTGGTGTGCAGGAGGAGAGAGCAACGCACATATCAGGCGCAGAGTTCAGTCTATTTTTGTGTTTTGTTTTAATCCTCGTCAGGATGGAAAATCCAACTTTGCATTTGTAGGCGGTTGTAAAAGGCAAGAGCAATGAAATTACTTTACTTAGCACAGGATATTCAGACGAGAAGCTTAGCCAGAAGGACGATAATTTCATCCATCCATGCCTCGTCTTCAGAGTGCTACTGCTGGTCAGCTGTAGCAGCTCCGTCTCCTCATCAGGAGCTAGTGTCAGCTCAACCATTGTTTCTGAGCTTTCGTACTGAAAGGGGTTTTTAATCCACTTTTTATCGCTCAAATTGCCAAACCTCTCTTTTGGAAAATAGCGATCAAAGTTGTCAGCGAGGGCAGCCAGATGTACCTGAATAAGGCCAGTCAGGTGTTTGACATCTGTGTCAGTGGTATCATTTTCCTCTATGTGTTGTAACACATTGGGAAGCATGTATAGGCTGGGTTTGGGGCTAGCCACAGCTTCAGTGTCTTTTGGAAAGAGAGAATTTGTTCCCAATTTCTGAAAACATCAGAAACATTGATGAAAATATATCTGCAAGACCGCTTCTCGAGTAGGAAAAAATGTATTTCATTTCTGAGTTCAATACACCCCGGTTCCGCCCCCCATGTCCGCGCACAGTGCATCAAAAAGGCAGTTGTTGAGCACGCTACCTTTGATGACTACCTCTGATCACTTCATTCAAAACTTTGTCAAGTTCGGGTGGCTTGGTATCGGGTGGCTGCCAATGCCTCTCGATGTAAAAAACTAACCTAGCCAGTTAGGTTAGTTGTTGTCATGAAAAGAAATACAAATAAATGAGAAAATTTAAAACTCTGAACTTTTGAATGACACAGATTGACAGCAACCGAAATTTAACGTAACTACTTACTATACTCGCCTCACGCATCTCACAATGCTCGTCCCGCAGGCAGTACGTTGGTGCTGTGTTGCCACGTTGGATTGACTAAAACCCGCAATAAGGTAATTAAAGTAAAGCTGGCGTTTGATTCATTAGTGGTTAGAATGGCTATAAGGGAACATGAATAGAAATGGTTTCTCTGTTATAGGGGGAATTCTACCATTAGGTTAGACGACCCAATTTAAATCTCCCGCGAC
>OOFE01017852.1:0-22702 GCA_900323365.1 Monocentris japonica | reverse complement strand
CCCCCCCTTTCCTTCATGGCTCTTAGTTCTCATCCTCCGGAGGAATTTCCTCTGAGAATTAGTGCTCTGTCACATGTTCAGTCACAGCCCTGCACCCCTGGTTGATCTGTGGACTGAGTGACTGACAGAATAGGGCTGCGTGTAGAAAAATTACACTGTACCAATTTTGCAGCATTGATAATTTAAAAACGGATCAAAAACCTTCGGATTCTTACAATGGTATGAGCTTCATCTTTTTTTTTAAATTCCTCTAAGGAGAAGATCCACTTAACATAGGTTTCTTTTTAGAAAATTAAACAGTAGGTACAAATGACAGACTCAAATAATTATGTGTTATTCGCATTAGATATGTGCTCTCATCCAACATAGAAAAGTATCAAAAAAGTATTCTTTATAACCAGTATTGGAAAGCTCTGTCAGAACAAGCATCAGGGCTGATGCACTGCTGGTGGCATACCTAGAATCTGATGCGAGGGCCTATACTGTCTACTGACAATTACTTTTGGACAGCAACATGTGAGTGAGTATGCATAGCATCCACAACTGTCTAGGGCTGTACTGGACCTCATATCACATTTAAGGCCATGCCAACCATCTTCCTGAACTTAGATAAATAGTGGTGTGACCCAAGACAACAGTAAGTGTCAAGTTACATGGAAATATGCATGTACACATGTAAGTGTGCCAATGTAAACACATTGGAGCAGAAGACCTCTCCAGGAAAAGGCAGTGTTCCTTTAGTCTTGAAGAACTCTCTGCCCTTTAAGGGCTATTCTACTTGGCACAGATACAGAAGTGTTGAATAACATATCGGTGTAATCTAAACCAAAACATACACAGCCCTGCCAAGTCTGACACTGAGCTTTACTGGCAACATTAACAGAGCTTGAGGTTACCCCAAACCTTGGTGCAGTTAAGTCAATGAAGTGACTCGTTAAGAAATGAAAACACTTTAAAAATGTCATGTTCCTTTTCAGGTTAAATATGCACAAACACATAGGCACATGCACGCAGATACACACAAACACTGACACAGCAAAGCTCCCCCATATCCAAAGACTGAAACAAGATCACAGGTATAGCTCATTGACCAATATACTCAGTCCAGCCATCTGTTGGTATTTAGTAGGAGGTCAAAGATCATCAGGTTAAAAGTTCAAGCTCCCCCTCAACAGACAGCAGCCAATTAAAACGTAGCTCTGGTGTGGTGCGAAAGCTCACTTTCTCCATGATCTTTGTGACAAACAACTCAATATGAGCCAAGTGAAAGTGAAACCAAAAAAAAAAAAAAAAAAATTATCTAAACTGAACTAAAGACAGCTTAAGACCAAGACCATAAATTGAGATAGTGCTGGTGACTCCACTGAGCAACAATGCCATGTTCACTCACTCAGCATTGAATGAGATACACTCTCCTTTAAGCTTTTAAGCATTGCTCTGTGACCTCTGAACACATTTCATCTGTGTGTGTGGTCAGATCCTCTATATAATTCCCTTCCAACAAAATCTCGCCAAGACAACTGGCCTGTCCCCTGTCAGCACTGTTTAGAGGCGACGTGATCAGGGTAGGTGAGCAGAAGGATTGCCTAAAGCCAGATCTTGGAAGTAGCTGTAATCCGCTACTTTCTCCCAGAGCTGGTGATGGGCTCCTCCTGAGTGAAAGGCTTTGTCACCCGGGCTCAGCTAACAATGCTAACGAGCCGGCTAATCGGCCAAGGATTAGATGGGGCAGGGGGTAGATATTTCACGCAGTAGAAATTGACCATAATGACCAGGTCACATAGGGGCTAAACGCCAATGGAGCCCCTGCTGGCTGCTTTCTGAATGGCCCACTAATGGCCCTCCGATTCAATAAGAATCAGGGTTGATATCTAACCTAATGACAACGCCTGGCCTTTTCTGCTCTGGACAGGTCACATCAAGGCTTGGATGACATCCTGCTCCTAACCAACAATCAATAGGTTTTGGTCCATCTTGGGGGTACTGCAAAGGAGCAACTGCACATGTGAGGTGTTGTAAATGGCAGGATTGCTAGCCGAACAGCTATCTCAGCATATGCCTAATCTGAAACAGAATGACTGAATTATGCAGCATTGAACCTCAGTAGCTTAGAGGTTAATGAGGTCTGCGTGTGACCAGAGGGTTGCCAGTTTAAATCCCTGGACTGAAAAAATACAGTGGGGCACAGTGAGGCACTTAACCCTCAATCACTCCATTTATTAAAAAAAAGAGCATGCATGCTTTGAAAAAAATCTTACCTGGATATAAAAAAAAAAAAAAAAAAAAAAAATTAACAATGGACTTTCGTAGACTTTCCTCAACGAGTGAAAACAAGTTTATGGCTAGTTACATTATAAAAGTATAACAATGAAAAATAAAACTGGAACAACTAACGTTACTACTAACATACAACGATCCAGGCGTTCTAAAGTCACGATGCATTATCAAAAGGGTTAAGCCCACTTGAAATCAAACTATGATATGTAGGGGGTTCACTTACATAAACCGTATTACATTCAAGGGTCAATAGAGGATTTCATTTGAAAAACAAAATCCAACCCCCCATGTATCAGGTATAACTAAAAAGTTATGAATGATTTTATGTTTGCATAGAACAAAATGATGGAATTCCATTGGTGTCTGTACTAAAAAAAAGGGTCATTTTCATGCTACAGTGAAACACCACAAATGCGGATATCTTGGAATATCTTTTAAACTACTCATATCGTCCTTTCAGCTTCTTAACCCGTATTTCAGTAATATATGGACAAACAAATTTCCCTCCTAAAACCAATGAAAAATGTGAAAAATAAAGTCAAACATCAGAGTTGAAAATCTACTCAGGAAAGCATAACCCTTTTTAGGTAAACAAAACAAATGTCCTATAGTTAACATATTACCTACTACACAATTTGGATGACACAAAAAAAAAAAATTCCACGCCATTGCCAATCCCTAAAGATACCTGTCCACATTTGAATCTCTTCAGGTACTGTGCCAGTGATGTGAGGAGCGGCAGGAATTCACCTCAGCTGACAATACACTTCAAATAGAGCTTAACAATACTCAGCAGTGTTAACTTTGAAAGGAAAAATATACATTGAACTTAGACTAGATCTGTTGTCCAAGACTTCTAATAGGGCTGCTGAGGACTAACCCTATCTTAGCTGCCTACCATTTTATCAACAGAATCTCTGTCTCTCTTGTTCCGGCCTTTACTTTCAACAGTTTCAAGAGTAAAAAGATGTCCCACCATCACCATGATGTATTAAACATAACCAGTTATGTTCACGAGGTCACTAATAATGTTAATGTGTTCATTAGAAAGTATTTCTTTGTCAAAATACTTGTCTTCACGTAACAAGTGGTATATGAAGTCCATATCGTAAGGCATTAAGGAGTTCAGGTAGTTTCAAGAAGGTAGTTTTTCTTCATTAATATGGAACTGTATGCAGCAAGGTACTCCAAAATCTAATCAGATCATCTACTCTATAGGAAGTACCTGTGGTGTAAGTATGAAGTTTCTATCATTCACTGTTCTGGAGTTATTCTATTTACAAGAATGTGTCACGCAGACGCCAACATGACAACATAATGTCAAAATAAGGTCACTAGCACAGGCATTTCAGACATTTACAGTTCAACAAGGAATCCTGAAAAGCCTACAGTCTCTTAGCAACATCAGCAGATGTAAAAATGCATAAAACACGATTACTTCAGGCACTCTGGCCACATGCCAGCAGATTGCAATGGTTTCTTTCCTCTGATCCAGTCACTTCATCTCTTTATTCAACCCTGTGCCAAGTGCCCTTACATCTGCTGCTCAAATAGCAACAGCCAGCTCCTTCAGCTGTGACCACAAGGACAGTAAACACAAATGTGATAGGACCATAATGAGGCTGATGAGATGTGTTGTAAAAGGTGAGTCATAACGACAAAGACAAATCAAATGTGTGTGTTCAACTGAGACTAACCAGACATGAAAATCAGGAGTGAGAATGTGAGCTTGAGAGAGGGTGTGAGCAGAAAGAGAGGGACTTGAGAGTTATGACTGTACCATGCCTTTAAGATGAAGTGCAGATCATCTTGTGACCAGGATGTCAGGATGTCTACTGCATGTCTATTGTGCCTATTTGTATGTGTGTCTATGTGTGTGTGCCCAAGATCCCTTACTGCCTAAGACTGTCATGGTGAGTAAGGAATTAGTTTCCCTGGGGGCCTGAGGCTGTACAGTGGTAGCAGACCCACGATGCAGAGGTGGCCATCTGAGCACTGAGGGGAGGGAAAGAGGGAATCAGCTGACACAACTATGTGCCTTTATCAGACTGAGACAGTGTGACAAGCCACCATTCGCCTCACAGCGAATACACCCATACCGTGTCTGAAGTATCTGCAAAACATTACTAAACCAAAGTAGCTCGATTTGGATTTAAATTAGGCAGTGGGAAGATGACAGGAAAGAGGCAGTTTTAAAGTATTTTTCATCTCCATTGAACCAGTGTTCTAGCAGGGTAATAGTCTGTAGAGCAACTTTAGGGGGATGACTCTAAACCCCAGCATTACCTGATTAAGAGCACTGCCTGCTCTGACAGTGGAACATGTAATTGGAGCAGACAGAGCAAAGCGCAAAGTCAAGCAGTCTTCTCTCTCTGTCATTCCCTCCGCAGTTACAGTTCCCTGCTGAAACACTCAGCGACAGCCAGGTGAGGTAGACCCTCCAGCTATGGCTATTTAACCTTTATTTAGCAAAGTGAGTCAGTGAAAGAGTGTTGAGTTTTCTTTGAAATAGCCTGTTACATCACTACTCATCCTTGTTTGAAGCAAATACAAAGCTAGATGCAGCTCCAATCAGATATCTGAATAAAATAAGAGATGAGCATTTGTCACTTCTTACCCTTGCTAACAACAGAGTCGGACAATTTGTTTAGATTGAACAAGGGGTCGTAAGCAGGTAAGTGCATTTTCTGTAAAACCTGCAGTTAACAACGGGGGGGGGGATGCATAGGTCTAATTTACGTTACCTTAAGGGGTACCATCCTCCTCCATCCCCCTTCAAATCAACCACTGACCACAGCTGGAGCTCTGGAATTCAAAGTCCACTGACTGAAATCTTAGATGTAGAGATTTTGTGTGCGCAAGTCGTTCATTATCTATCTATATATAATTCGGGAGTTCATTCCTTCATCTCCTCTTCTGACAATTTAAAATTAGGCTAGCGTAAGTCAGCATGTGTGGCTGAAGCTGTAGCATTAGTGTAGCATTGTGGCCCTCCCTCTCTCCTGTGATCTTCTCTCCACTGCATGTCTTTGTTTTGTATTCCACTGCCAGATGAGACGGGAGGTGGTTTTGTTTTGACGGAACCACATCTTCAGGTGCCAAAACCACAGATCTCTGGTGTATAGGCATGAATGGAAGTGCTTTAACATGCAAACACACACATACACATACTCATGTGGTACAGATATAGGTAATTTGGTAATTATCATTGTGAAAACATCTGATTAAACCATTTCATTGGCTGAATGTTTTGGGGTAGTAGTAATAATAGCATTATTAGTAGCGTAAAGGGCAAAAACCTCTCAAAGAAAAAACGGTACAATAGACATCATCTTGCCAAAAGCCCGGGAACTACACTAGGACTACATTTCTTGCTGAGCGTGTACTGCAAAATATGGTCATTGGTTTACCACCATAGTTACCATCAATGAGCGATTCAGCTAGCTAGCCATTTGGTGTTGTGGTGGTTGTAGCATCCCCATTTTCAAAACGCCATGGGAAAGCATTGAAGAGTTCAAAAGACCGACCACAGGAAACAGGCTACCACGTCAGCTGGCACTGTCATAGGTTCCTGGGTTTATTGCACATATATACACAAGAAATAGATGCAGCCTCTGTTTGTTCCTAAAGCACCACCTGAAGCTAATCTTCATTACTACTTCCATGTTACTGCAGTCATTCTACTGTAGCTTGGCAGCACTGTGGGCTGCCAATTTCTTTACACGAGTCCCAAGACCTCATCTTCAGCTCTGCCAATCAGATGTAATGTAACACGAGCATCAAGCCTGTAGCCAGCTCTGCCAATTCCAAGTCATGTATTAATATGATGGTCAATCCTGGCTCAAATGGCAACTTGCCAGCAAAGACAAGCGAATTATGGTGTACTGCCCAATTTTGAACCATTTGACTATTTAAAGGTCCCATATTATAGGAATTCAAATGTTCCTCTTTTTATATAGATATATGATCAAAGATGCTAATGAAGACAATGTTAAAATTTGATTTTGTTTGACTGGTTAAAATTAATTGCATCACAACTGGACTTGGTCTTGACTGGTTCTCCTTAATAAAGAAAAGTCAAATCCAAATAGACAAAATTTGATTGGCCACTAATGTAACCTTCTCCCGCTCTGTCGAGAGACACGTTTTCATCCTGGCTCCCTAGCTTACAATGATCAAACAATAGTTTTGTGCTTGATTTAGGTTTAAGGAAGGGTGGAAATTGTAACTACCAACCTGAAAAAGCATACTACAAGTCAGCTGGCACTGTCACAAGTTCCAGGATTTATCTTGACACTGTGGCTGCAGGTGATGAGTTTTACGTATGGCTAAACCAAATGGATTGAAAACACAGGTCAGTTTAGGAGATTCCCTAGATAGGTAGGTAAGTAGGTAGGTAGCGGTAAGGCGGGCAAAAACAATATAACAGGTCCCCCACCTGGTATCACGCTGGTCAGAGTTTGACCCTCGTTCTGTGTACAGAGTGAAAATTCTGAAACTGAATCCACACATTCCTCTGGCTTTATGACAAGAGAGTGAGAACCACCGCTGTTCTCCACATGTCACTCCACACTACCTTAACCCAAACCTGGTGACTGAGTACTGGTATAATACAGCCTTGCCTTCATTTGAAAATAAGATTCTATACTATTCTTTCGGACCGATTCACAATGCATAGTTTCGGACCACCCACCCACTACAGCAGGCAGTTTGCTCAATCCAAGTTATCTCTCCCTTCCTCAGTGCCAAGGATTCCACCCTGGGCAGTGGGCAGGGTGCCAACCACATGCTAGCACCCTAGCTAGCACCCAACACCATAAACACACTGTGGCAGAGGAGAAACGAACTGACCGAGGAGTGCATCTCCACATTTCCAGTCATGATCCCTTAGCTCATCCATTCATCTGTACCAATTCAGAGGATATACCATTTCCTTTTTCCATCTACCTCCTTTCATCTCTTGATGTCTTTTACTATTTCTTGTTTTTATGCCTTTTAGTAAAGCACTTTGCAAACTCAGCTTTTAGATAATTGCTACGTAAATAAGGTTTATTACTATTAGCAGCATAGTAATGCTCTCCTACCTGGTGTTTTCAGATCAGTGATAGTGACTGTGAAAAGGACATAGGGTTGAAAATGAGCTGCCTACATGTTCAACACAGTAACAGTCATTTGAATGAACTACCATTTTTGCAGCTCGGCAGTACCGGCCTTACAACACAAGGGAAAACAGCTGCAGAAGCACTGTCACACAATCACATGACCTCTGTAGTCTCCTCTCTTCAAGTCAAACTGGCTGAGGGCACCTTCTTAGCAATGAGCAGTAGACAACACAATACCATCTGGCTTCGTGAGATCAATATGCACTTTACTGTGGCTGACCTATGTAAGTGGAGGAGCGTGGGCTGTCGAAATCACTGGGTTGCCTGTGGGCCTCAGGATCACTGGAGCCCTGGTGAAACCTCCATGGATGTAGAGCATGAGGCAACCCCCGGCGCAACTGTAGCACTCTGTTTTAAAGAGGTTACCAATTCAAAAATTCTTGATCCTAAAACAACTACTCACAGTATTCTAGTGTGATACTTCCTTGATTGCTGTAGGCACTTACACCCCACCAGGGGAGATCATTGAGGGATTCATTGACTAGGTCAAGGATGCTTCAGCAGAGTGGACACAGGTCTTGAGCCTGTGTCATCAAGTTGGAAAGCAGTCTCTATAACCACTAGGCTATCCAGATTATACCACATCACAGGTTGGCCTTCTTGATAGGCAGACATTGGGGTAAAGGTGCCAGTAATCAAAGAGCAAATGATCATTATTTGTGCCAATGCATAATATTAGTAGAAAATAATTGCTTTGTCATGGTAATACCTCCATCCAGTCCTCTGTACACCTCGCAGTTTAGCAATCAACCCAAGGATGAGCTTGTTTGGGCTGCAGTAAACAAGAGAGGACCCACTTACAACACAGACAGATGGGACGGCTGATTTGGGGTCAGCTAAATGGCACAATGACAGCATGCCTTGAAGCAGAGTGGAAGTAGATGCTCCAGCTCCTCCTCCTCCTCTATGCTCAAGCCCTCTCAGTTTTCGGCCAACCATCTCTGCTTTGCTTCAGACGTCTCTCGTTTGCTTCCCCCCCCTCTGCTGTAAAAACCCGGCCATTACCCCACAGCTCATCCCTCACGCCCACCCAGGACCTGTCACACTGCTGTTTCTATGACAACACAAACGCAGAGACAGCAGGGTGAGATGCCCAGTGAGACAAGGCAAACAGATACAAGGGGGAGGGGTTAAATGCTCTGTAAGTCATGTCAGGAATACACTGTAGGCCACATACAGTGTGATGGACAGATAACACAACATAGTTTGTTAAATCTAGATTTGACTGCCTCATGGTCTCTTGTGTGTTAATAGTTTTGCCTATCTTGTTGCATAGCCCAAAACCAGTTTGGACTGACTCATTCAATGTCAGTAGAAAAACTGAAAGGCGGAAAACTCAAATTATTCTAGTCAGCTCAGAAAATTGTCTTCAACCAATCTGGTCAGAGTTCTCCTCCTTTGCCAAAAGCAAAGCGATAGCAATGTAATTTTTCCTAACATAAGGTCTTTGTGTGGATTGTGCAGATTTGAGCAAGGGCAGTAGCAAGTTGCAACATCATTATGGAAGCCCTGATTTCCGCCAGCCTCTCGCCACTGAATGTTATTATTTGACACTGCTTTTAAAAGGACCCCAGGAGTACACATTAAAGAGCCTGTCTGAGACAGGAGGCTATGATGTTGTTCAGGAGCTGGCAAAAGTAAGAAGTAGAGACAGGGATGTCATTTTCCAGCCTGGGTCAAATGAGTCAACCTAATGTTGTTAGCAAAGGGAACTGTGTGGAAACAAGAGCAGCAGTGTAGTTCACTAGTATTTTTAAAAGGAGATTTACCTTTAAGAAGGTAAAAAACACATGTTTAAAGTGATGCTTTAGCTTGTCTCTTCTCAAAGTGATAGTGATTTGAGTTGCATATTTCGCTAGCAAAATTCTAACTGGTCCAAGAGTAAGAAGCAACAACCCAAGAACAAACAGCCAGTGTATGCAAGAGGCAAGAGAACAAGGGTCAAATGATTACAGTATCGCTCAATGTGATGCAACAAAGCAACCTATCACAGGGCAAAGGCCATTGATTACAAGGAAAAAACCTCTTTTCTCTTTTTTTATCGAATGAGGAACACATATTGGCCAGGGGAGAGTGACCCAAAAAGGAATGGGAGATGAGTTGAGGAAAGTCACAGTAGGTAATAAACAACAAGATAGAAAGATGGGATTGTGAAAAGGGAAAGGAAGGAATCAAATAAGGGACAAAGTTAGGATCACAGTGAAAAGCAAGCAAGAGCGAGTGAGAGCGCTAGAGAGAGACAGAGATTGTTTCCGAGTTATGTGATGAGCTGGGCATTACTTTGTCACACACCTGTTGCTATAGCTGTAGTTTGCAATGTGTTCAGGCAGAGCATTACTTCTAGGTAACACCCAGTACACACAGCATGCCAAGTTAGTGTGAGAAAACCCCAAGTCAGTTATCCTTGTATAAACAGCCACATACTCACATACACACTCACATGAATTCCTGAGCTGTCATGAACCCAAAAAGACACTCACTCTTTTGCACTAAAAAACTCCAATGTTCAATACTCACACTTCACATAAAACATTTTTTTCAGTTTCAGCCAAAGACTAGAAGTCATTTATATGCAGGTTAACAAAGCCTAGCATTAAGTATGCATCTACCATAAAAACAAAGGCAAAGGAGATCAAGAAAACTGCACCCTCTCAAGCTGTTCTTTGTAACCACAAGAGAGCCGCTACAGGCCTCATTCACATGTTCCATGTCCTCACCTGACACACACTCAAAATTAAGGAGGCAATTTCAATTCTTCACATGCCTTGCCTTCCAGAAACAAACAGTTTGATTACACACACACACACACTTGCAGTGAGTGAGGCTGAATTCTTATGTTTCACTGTAGAGTAAAAAAGTCAAATAACTTTAGGCGCTATGCTTTGAAGCTCAAAGACTATTTAGGCTAGCACCATCAGTTAAATTTGTATCGGTAAACAGACAATACATACATGCAGATGAAATTCTACAACTCTACCCCCATCTTCAAACACTGGCCTCCTTCGTTGTATTGTGAATTGGAAAATATGATCCATATTCCACCATTGCTTACTTCAGCTTTGTAGGTTTGCATATAACTGGGCCTAACAAATACATCACAACTTCACGGAAGCCCTGAAGTTGCAGCCAAACCACAGTTGGTCATGTCATGTTAAGCCTCATATCGGTGATGTGACACGAGCCCTGTGCACCATCAGGTGGGTAGAGTGATGTAACAGAAACTGCTCGACTGGTTCCACAGGCTGCGTTCCTCCGGCATTAAGCCCCTTTCACATGATCCGCGCAAAGCGTCGGCGTCAACGCCAGGTTGGGCGCGACCCCTTCACAAGATCAGTGTCAGCGCTCGGAGCGGTGATGACGTCATCACATACGTCCCGGTGTTGTGTACCTGTTTTTTCACCAAGCTAGCGAGTAGTACTGTATTGTGTTGCGAAATGTATTTCACCTTACAGCAGAAGAAGGCTTTGGCGTTGGCTGTCATACTAGCACAGCCATAGAAGTGAATATAGATTGGCTGCATATACGAAAATGGAATTATTTAAAAGTCCTGTACTAAGCTGTCAACCAACCTGGTAGTCCCATCTGTAAACCGAAATCATTCCATGCCACGGACTTTTTAGTCAGATCGTGGTATGATTTAAGCATCATGGTGTATAATTCGGGATGCTCCGACACACATAAAACAAGTTTCTCCATTATTTTTTTTATTTCGCGGCTATGATATCAGACTGTGCTGTGATTGGTTGCGCGTCGCAGAGGTCAGCGTCACGAAGGTCAAAGTTGAATTTAGTTGAACTTGGGGCGCAGTGCCAGGGGGTCTCCCAGGGTCGCTGCGCCCAGGGCCCAGAACACCGAGGGCGGCGTCGACTGATAATGTGAAGGGCGCTTTAGGGAGAAGAGCATTGACAATCACTGAGATGGCACAAGCTGTCTGCCTGTATAATCCTGAATCAGTCAAGTAGGAGAGCCCTTAGAAGGAGTGCAGTGCACTCACTACAGGCACAACAATGCAACCAAGCAGTTAAACCTCTCAACAGCATTTCCCCTTTACCCAGATGGTATTAGTACCATTCAATTAAACCTCAAGCCTCTACTTAAGGTCCACAAAGAGAAAGTCTAGTATTATTGAAACTGAGTCTATAATGATCATTGGTTTTATCGTTGTTATCTTGACATTTGAAGCATAATCGTAGATTTCTGACTGTGTCAGATAGCAATGCCAAGATAAAATCCAAACTGCAGACATAATTTAATTCTTCCAATCTTGCCTGCAAGAGCCACCCTGGTCTGAGCTTTTTATGGGTAGTTAGGTCGATAGGCAACTTTTCTAGATAGTTTCAGCAATTATTTGAAGCTATTGGCCTCGGCTGAATGAAACAGCAAGTGACAAGGTAGTTCGTTTTAGCTGGGTTACAAACTATTAGTAGAGCCCATCACCAATTCATACTAAACACGAGCCGGACAGACGGTATAGGTCAGCAAAAAAACTGAGAATGGACCCCATGGTCTAAATAAATAATAAAGTGTTTGACATTTCGTCAACTTAGCTTGCAACTAACAAAATGACAAAGTCACTATCAACAGACAACAGACACACAAGTTTAAAAGCCCGCTGAAACACATGGTAGTGAAGACTATTCTGACTTAGATTTTGACAACGTTCAATCAGACAGAATAGCCAGCAGCTAAGCAGTTAGCATGCTAACTAACGATACTGCTGTACTGAACAACTTCGTCCGGTTTCTAGTTGTGCACTGTCACTCGCTCACTCAGCACAAAAAAAACAATCCAGGAATGTACTATGCATGCTACACTTTACTTTCTATCAAACGCATTTGAGACCATAACACTAGCAAGCTAAAACAGGTCACAAACATTGCAATAACTAGCTTGCAGGCTCGCTTGCTAAGCCGTCTAAGTGAGTTTGCTGCAGAAAACACTACAGACAGACAGCGAGCTTAGCTAAGAAGCTAACGCTAGCTAATAAGCTAACGCCGAAGCGAGAGCCACTGCCAGACACAACCGAGATTGCAGACCTCGCATTAGGTCACATATTTCACAACAAAACACCACGTCCCGTCTCTTCAGTGAGGACCAACACGTGTAGCTACTTACGATGTAAAACTTTTAGTTGTATCCTCGCTGTTAAATTCCGTTTATCAGGAGCAGCTCTGACCTTCGCGGTAGTGAAACAACATTTCTGCTAGCTGACTGTGCCGCCATGTTACTCCTGCTCTGAAAACCAATGCTGAGTGTTTATCTGGCTGGTAGCTCCCTTCCTCCCCCACACCGCAGATCACATCACGGGGGTACAGTGTCAGCTCAGTTACCGGGGTCCGTAGGCAACCTTACGGCGACTAACCTGTCAGATGACGCGGTACTCTTCCAGAGAACCCGTGATTTGACTGAATAGCACTGACCATCAACTTGAAACACTACGGTGTCTCTGGTGTCAGTAATGTTTAGCTCATAGCAGTGATGTAGCGGTGGATAAAAAGCTTGGCAAACTATGACCTCTTGTCTGTGATCATTATAAGGCATCACAACTACCATTAGAAACAAAAATACATTTTGTTTTCAAGTATAGCGTTAATGCATGAGTGTTTTTACTTTTTACTTACCATATAGTCATATAACTTACAACAGTTTGATACTACTCACTATGATGCATACTGTGAATTTAGGTCATGAAGATTCGTGTCAGCCTATAAAAAGATGGGCAAACTCTATTCAGCAAATAAAAAGGTGGCTAAAGTGAATTTAGGTGGGTTTAACCTTCACTACAAATTAAAAATTAACTTAATTTGACCTTCAGTCAAATTAATTTTACATCACTACAAGTCGTAGATCTCCAACCCTCATTAGTATTGCACTACTGGTCAGTGGATGAGTAAAATAGTGGACAAGATTTGCCAACAAGCTCATCAACGTCTGTGAAATAATAATTTTTTTCTCTTAAAAACTTATTCGCATACTTATAACAAGCTAATGCTACTTTTAAAGTATTACAAATCTGTATGCCCAAATTAGTCAGTTAGGTCAACTACCAGGCAGGTGTGTGTTTTTCAATCAACACTTGTGCCACAGCGACACCAAGTGGCTGACAGCAAAACACCAACACAGTGATTCCTCAACATTTTTGTCAAAGCCCACCCCCGCCCCTCAAGTAGCGACACAGTAGACCACAGGCCACCCCTTGATAATGGTTTTTGTCCCAGGGACCCCCGTTTGAGCATGATTTTGTTGTCTGTGTATACTGTAGGTGTGGAGCTAACCACAGTGGAGCGTCCTGGAACCTCCTCAAGGACCCCTGGGGGTCTCTGGACCCCGGTTTGGGAACCACTGCACTAGCATACCAAATAACTACCAGGCCTGATCGGTGCCACAACACTGAATTATTTATGTTGTTTTGTCTTTTGCCTGGAGAAGGAGTCTTTTTCTATAATACCCCATGGTGGCCCTCTTACATAAACATTTTGCAGGTCTTTTCAAAATAGATAAACCCTCATCCTATTAGGACAAGTTGAAGAAACCACATATACTTCTGGAGACAACCATGACTCACTACTTTGTACCTAAATTTAGTATTTAGTTATTAGCTTCATTGCGGGAATGACTCAGCACTGCCTAAGTGATTGATTATAAAAATACAGAATTCACTGCACTTCAAAACTGTGTAAATTATTTTAATGGCAACAAGTGAAAATGGAAAGTAAAGACCATATTGTATATAAATGCTCAATCATGCTAGTACTCATTTGGCACAGTCAGTGGTGGGTATAGGGGGAAAAACAGGCACAGAAAATAGGGATTACTCATTCTCAGTCCATGTTCCTACAACAAATCATATTCTTGAGGACATTTTGAAGGTGATGATTTGCAAGTCCAAACAAATATAGCACTCCAGTCCTCCTTACATAGAAAAAGATGGACCATACAAGAGTTATTCAAATAAATCTCACAAGAGTGTACTTTTCCATAGGGATATTTTCCCCCACAGGAATCTCTATCTCCTTGTCAATCTCTTTATTTGACTCAAAAGTAAAACATGACACACATTCATCTGTTAATAGTTTAAGGAATATGGTGTGTTGTGAACACTATGCTGTGCTGAGCTGAGCAACAATTTAACGCTACATCAGGTTATTCTGACATCTTAGCTGGCAGTCTTCCATTGTCAATTTAACACATTACTGGGCTGTGAATCTACCTATTACCATGGTGATGCTATGTCCCCTGTTCTTTCTGCTTCCTTTCAGTACTCTCCTCACTATTCTATCCATGACTGGATAGTGAAAACTACTTCTGCATGTACATTTCCTTGCTTTCATCTACATCTGTGACATAGCACTTCAGTGTACTTACACATGGCCCAGCTGAGAGAAAACGTGTAACTACATCATATTCTAAAAATGAGATGTTATAATAGGATTGTACGCAGCCTTCAGTTATGGAACAGTCAGGAGTATTAAAAAGGAAAGACATAAACTCCCAGCATACAATGTGTAAATAAATCCCTCTGAAAGGGGGAGCAGGGGGAGGATCTGAACTACCAATTATAAATACATTAAGGAAATTTAAAGAAAAAAAACAAAACAATTTGGAATATACAGTATCTAAGAAAAAGAATGAAATGACGTGACTTGGGGAAAAACATCAAACACTGAAGTCATCATTCCTGAAATTTTAAAACCACACACCCTGTACAAAACAATCTGTATCAATAGGCACTTTTAAATAAGGTCTTTTTATGGTTTATTTTTTGAATTTGTTTTCTTTTCATTTGTAATGGCACAGCAGAGCAATGATTCTTAAATCAAGGCGTGCTGGACAACTGGCAACAAGCAAAGCTAAATGCATTCTGGCCCTTGATGTCCAGCTGGGAGGTCAGTCCTGTGGGAGCTGAAAATGCATATTATGGTAGACAGCTGGAGGATCGGTTGGTTGGATGCCAGTGAGGCACAGGGAGTGACGGGTCTTTGTGAGGGGAAAGATAGGAAGGGCTGAGGGGGATGCATTTATGAAGACTTCTCTTTCCTTGCTCTAGGTGAATCAGCTCCATTGGAACTCACTCCATTTACTCCATTGGCTGAAAGCAAACAACACATCAAAATTAGACCCATTTGGCCAATTAGGGATGTAATGTGTAGAATTCTTGATAATGGATTGAGTAAATGGACTCCATCCGTAGTGCTCATTGCTCACCTTTGTCTTTCTTTGACTTGCCCTTGGAGGGAGCTTGTTTCTTTTTCAAGGTCTGAGCATGGGCATGCTCCCTCCACCGGCGCAGCTGAAAGTTGATGAATTTCCACATCATGAAGGCCTGAGTGATGCAGATAGCGGCCAGGACAGTAATCCTAGTCGAGAAAGAAGACAAGAGTCAGTAACTCAAAAGGTAACTAAACAAAGATGTGAGTAACACACTGGCACTGCTAATATAGTCAGATGCTATGGTTGGCCTCTCCCTTCCTTCTCCTGCCCTGAAATATTTGTTAACTTGACATGTTAAAAAGGCTGTAACTTTTCAGGTCAGAATAAATTGATCCCAATACCATTAACGGCATTATTTATTAATCTACTCGAAGATTATATCGTCTCCACTCCCTTTTCACACGCACTTACCGAACAAAGAGAACATTAAAGTTTCCTGCGGCCAGATCTAGGCCTTGTTGCTCAGCTGTGGCGAGACCAAAGCCCACGGTGAGGACAGACAAGGACAGGGTGAGCAGCCGTCCAAGCACAAACAAGACGGCCCATATGGTGAATCTAGAAGACGTGCATGACACAAGAGAGAATGACTATGACACCGCATTCAAGCTGATCACCATCAGTCCGTTGATGTAAAACATTCACTAGTGGAGTTCTGTCTTCTCAGGTCAACGTTTCACATGACTTTACACACAAGCATGCAAGTCATTTCCGCACACTGAGATGCCCCAATGGAGAAAATGAGAACTCACCCTGTTTGCCTGCTCTCGTTGCTGAAATAGACCAGGCGGGAGACGTGGAAGAGCACCTCGACAAAGTAGTGCAACACTAGCAGTACCAGACCCAGACGGTTCAGACTGAGAGACACAGAAAGACATGACACTCCTTCATTACCACAGACAGCGATAGGAGAGAGGGACACTGAGAGCCTTGGGCTACTGTTCTGATTGCATACAATGTTCTTTTGCGTGTAACTTTCTCTTCAAGGGCAGTGTAAAAAGAGAGGAAAAGGGTCACATGTTCAACACAGTCAGAAGTACAGTTTCAGGCTTGAAACTGTGGCAGCTCTTACTTCAGAATGTAGGCACCTGCAATGTGGACCAGATACAGGGAGATGTACACAAGTTGACGTGGAATATCCTCCTAAACAGCAAACAGAAACAATGTGAGGCCGAACAAGGTTCAAATATTTACAACAGTGTGGATTTGCGTATACATCCTCTTCCATTCTCTCTATACTAGCAGGATTAAGTTAAAAGTATGTGTCACTGAACAATGCAAACACAAACAGGAAATAGCCTCAGGGTCCACACACAGTCTACGTCATCCTATTATTCCACACACCTTCTTGGTCTTTTGGAAGTACAGTTCTGGGAGAGCGTGTAACCAGTAGCCCAGCTGGCAAACGTAGAAGAATTTCAACTGGAATCTAAACAAAAACAACAATTATAAAATGAATAGCTCTGGTCCTCGCCTCTGATTGGCTGAGCCACATGCAATGCTGTTGTAAAATACCCCCTCAGCTAACACATGACAGTATAACGGTTAAATGTCAATCTAATGAAATGAAAACCACCACTCACACAGTACTAGAACTATATTGCTTGGTGGAAGAATAATGTTTATCATTATTAGTAGAAGTAGCAGTATTGATTACAAATAAAATAGTTATTGAACATTTGCTTCCTTGTTGCATCCACTTGTATCCACTTCACACTGTGCCAAGCGACGCCGATT
Source organism: Monocentris japonica (assembly GCA_900323365.1). Classification (NCBI taxonomy): domain Eukaryota; kingdom Metazoa; phylum Chordata; class Actinopteri; order Trachichthyiformes; family Monocentridae; genus Monocentris; species Monocentris japonica. Next base: position 5,318 of record OOFE01017852.1, on the reverse strand, counting down.
AGATGTTCTAAAGTCACTTTAAAGCACAGCCACTCATCACTCATGGCTTACTGCTGAAGTTAGTCTGACATGAACCACTTTGGTTAAACTTTACTAATGCAGAGAAATATGACACACTGTGGATGCCTACACAAATCTGTGTTTAGAAGGCAAATCAGCACGGACACCAACACAATGGCTTTTCTATGGCAAACTGGACTCCAGGGAAATAACAAGGGAAATAACAAACACCGAATGGAACTCTAAAAAAAGGCACATGACCTCTACTAGACACACAACACTTTGTATTGTCCACAGTGTATTCATACTCACGGCATCAACGTATGAGGATAACCCTCCCACAGGCTGACAGGGTTGGATAGCAAGTTTTCCTAAGAGCGAAGCAAAGTTGAAATCACAAACTGTATGTGGGCTTCTAATACCTATACATGTGAATGCAAACAACAATACAACACAATATAGAACGTGTTGACTTCAGCCCTGAATGCAGCTACTGTACATACGGAGAGCAGGAGGCTTGTGCCCCAGCCGAAGGAGAAGAGGTAGAAGGCGCTGAGCTGGCCGGACTCATTGAACTTGCTGTGCTTGGTCTTGGAGAAGTGCATCTTTCTGTTGATTTTCTGCACAGATGAAAGAGAAACAGACCATGCAGACGTCCATTCACGGTGACTGAAATCTGGGTGCCTGTGTGTGCCTCACTTACATCCAGCACATACTCCTGGATGATGGCATGCATGATGATGGCCACCAGCATGTAGAAGAAGACAGTGGCCAGGTCCTTGATGCCATGGTGGAAGTGGTTCACAGCCGTCTCCTCTAGGCCTTCTGGAACACACACAGTAACCACAATAGCAATACACTAACTACAATACTACCTCATTCATCCACACCTCAAACCATTGAATTAAGTGGTTAAACGAACCTGCAAAATAAACAAAATCTGCAGTAATATAAAAATATTTTCTGTTCACTCAACACAATTTCCTGTTGTTTCATTCAGGTTAAAGGCAATTAAAGATTCAAACAAGACGATGTTATGCCTTGTGCATGCATGTTTTGTATTTTGAACACAAATTGCCTGAGCATTTTCATCATTTCACTAGTTTGGTTAACCAGGGTGTTCGCACGTTTAATCAAGTTAAAATTTAAGAATTGATTTTTAAGAACCTTTTAAATGCCTGTGATAATGAAAGTTTGGAAATTGAAATAAACATGAGGACGTAAGCAATTGTAGCTCAATCAGAATTGAGCTAATTTCCCCTGGGGGACCAATAAAGTTTCATCTTATCAGAATATACTGTAGGTGCATGTGACTGGGCTGATTTCTCCCCAGAACAACAGCACACCAAGAAACAACAACATACTTAAACTGAAAACTGAATTTAAGACAATAAAATGCTGTATTTCACTGCATCCTAGACCTTTTAGATACTGTGATTTAAGACATTTTAAATCTTTTTCAGGGCCTGCAGGCACCCTGTTAACCTTCATTCCTGAGGTGTTTGGATTAGCGAGGCTCTCCTGTGCCATATGAGACCACTTTGAAAATGTCAGCATCGGAATTGCTACACATAGTGCCTCTTCTAGCTTTCTACAGTTTATCCATTATCATCTATACATGCTATGACCTGGTTTTCTGTAAAAACAAAACAACAACAAACTTTAATAACTTGATGACAGCGCAATACACTGCAAAGTGTCTCACAGAGCCATGGCAGGACTACTGCAACTGCATAAAGAAATACTGTGAAATCTATCCAATAATTTGCAACAGCCAGCACCGACAAAGAATAAACACAGTGGGCTGTATTTGTTAAAGCACATTCACTGTAGAGACATTTTGGTGGTGCTTGTTATTTATCTTATTAGATAGAGGCTGTAAATGAGTTACAGATATAGGTGGTAAAGTCTCTCAGATAAGAACTAATGCAAGTCAGCAACCATCTAGCACTCTGCAAGCCTTCAGCTTCTGGAACAGAGTATGGTTACATTCTGAGGTCATGCGTGTCTTTAACTGTATCAGCAGTTGGCAAAGAAAATGTTAACCTTGAGACGAGTATGATTTGAATTGAGAGGCCTGTATTACACCTTAGCCCAAATTCGCCCAGCACAACCTTGCCACAAGAGAACTTTATAAATCAGCCAGACTAAATTTAGCTGCAAAGGGAAAAAAAAGAGCTCTGAAATGGGTTTGTGTAAGGCCACACAAGTACCGCTCTAGAATCCAAATGAGAAGCTTCCAGCAAGACAACTCCAATGAAATACTGCATGGAACGTTTAAGCCATCTTCTGCTCCCTGCACATTATCCTAACTAAAAATATAAACCCCCTCACCTTAACATAGGCCCATTTCATTCATTAAAACCTTCAGAAAGGCCTATTTTCATTTGGGTTAAAATAAAATGAGTTCTTAACTTACCGTTTGTTGAGATGGTAACATTGTACTGGACAGTTATGAATAGCACTGCAACCTTTGAGGTGACCTGTGTAGAAAAGAGGGAAAGTTTTATTTGTAATAAATACATGCAATCTCTAAAACAGACAACCATTCATTATGTGCCTGTCTTGTAAAATCAGCAACCGATCAAATTGCAAGTATGCAATGCAAGTATGCACAATTAAATGCATTTTATAACAGTTAAAGCCAATGGGATGCAATGGTAACTGCACACTCTAAAATGTGGAGACTTGCATTTGGCTATGCAGGATTCCCTGTAGGTCCACAGTGGAGTGGCTGCAATTGTGGCTCATTTATGAACATCACGGTTCATATAACACATGGGTTTTAAACTCAATTAATTCATGTTATATTATCTTCCCTTACAAAAATAATTCTAATAATCTTATAATATGTTTGACAGATACTATGCAAATATCACAATAAAACGATAAGACCATATAGGAATTATTATTACAGTGACAGCATAGCAGAGGCAAAATACCAACAGATACGATAAGGTTAGCCTACTAGAAACTCACTACTGAGTACTGAGAATTTATTGAGAAAATTAAAGGAATATCACAACAACGATTTTTCGTTAGGGATGACCTATGTGTATCACAAATAATCAGTATTATCGTATAAGCGTAATATGATGTGCGACGACTCAAACACAAACGGCAACTTCCAAGAAACGAGAAGTGACATTAATAGCGTCGCTGAGTGCTGCGTCAAGCTAACATAGATAGTAAGGATAACACCGGAACAAACACATTTTACCTTCAAAATAAAAGAAAAAAAAGAAGTGTCAGGGTGTACTCAACAACAAAAAGTGGAATCATAACATTAAATAGTTAGTAAAATCTATAAACTGCATAATACATTTTATGAACGTTATGCAGTATTGTGATGCCTGGAATGTGTAGCAATAAATATTGAAAAATGCCCGGATGTCCAGTTTGTGATTCTGGTTGACTTGAGATTCATGACGCCGATTTTCACTGAGGATGAAACACGCTTGAATTCAAAACATAAATTCGGGTGAAAGTGCACTACAGAAGCGATATGAAACAGATATACTGTAGGCACAAACAAAGGGTCGCTAACCTATAGCCTTGGCCTGGATTTTAAAAAAAACCTTTAGCTCCCACAGCCAACTTTTGGTACAAGCAGCTTTCTGCGATGACAGCCCTCTCGGTCGTTGTGTGATTGCCACGTAATACATCTACGCATAAAGCTAACCATGCTGGAGTATTGCACAATATTGTAACCACTGAGCCTGATGCATCTCTGCAAAACTATAGAAAATCGGTGATAGTTCGGCAGTTAATGTTGCACATAAATAACTTTGTTTTTTTCATGTTCAGACCGTGGGCCTATGGAAGAATGATTTTAACTATTGATTATAACACGGGAAGCAGCCAGATGGAAACGGGAGACCAGTTATCGCTAGGCTTTATTGAATAAAACATTTACCCAAAACTACCAAAACGGCATAATAATCTCGTTTAAGATAAGCAAGGGAGCTGAGGGCATGCACAGAAAACTTTCGATGACGAGAGGAAGTAGGCTAGAGAAAAGATCAGACAGCCATGTCAGTTTCCAGGGGAGGAGATGGGGAGTATTCGGCATCCTCTCCATGAATGACCCCTCCACTGCGCTAGGCGAGCATTCCCAAATGATTTGCAATCAAAAGCCATTCAACATGTGAACCGGATTTACCTCAAACATCAGCCCGAGAAGGAACACCATAGCAACACAGGAAACAATATCTGCATGGTTCTGGATGACAAACTCATGGCTCAGCACCGGCGGGTTCTTGTTAGTCTTTTTTCGGACTCCCATTTTGACAGGATTCAGCCCAACTTTCCTTGGCGAGGCGCAGATGGAATCGGCTTTATCTATCGGGTATTATTATCCCGCTGTCCGAGAACGCTCAAAGCTCCCTCCTGCTTCCCTCAACCACAGGGCCAGGCAGCGATTGAATGGCGTGTCACTCTTCTTGTAGTGGGCGGGTCCAGAGGGGACGCTGCTGCAACGAGACGCTTTACGCACAACAGAGAAACACTTTGGGCTGCTTATCGCCACCTACTGGTTTGGAGGAAGGAGGGAAGGTTTGCCTGTTGCAGTTTCCAAACTTCTTCATGTCAAACACCCCCAAATAATGAGATTTTTTCCAAAGAAACCCCATCTAAGAAGTTCTTTGTAGTTAGTTTTGATTTTGTATAGATTTGTATGTGGAGGGGGGAACGTCTAGGATCAAGGCATGTGTGGACCAGCTGTGTGGAGTACTCCAGCACATCTTCAACCTGAGTCTGAGCCTTGAAAGGGTCCCACTGGAAGACTTCCTGCCTCGTCCCTGTGCCTAAGAAAGGGTGTCCTAGTGTCTTGACTACAGACCTGTTGCGTTGACATCCCACATCATGAAGACCCTTGAAAGGCTTGTGCTGGCTCACCTCAGACCCCTGGTAAAGGAAGGACTGGACCCCCTACGGTTTGCCTACCAGGCTAACATTGGAGTGGAGCACGCCATCATCTACCTGCTTCATCAGGCCCACTCCCATCTGGACAGTGCGGGCAGCACTGTGAGGATCATGTTTTTTGATTTCTCCAGTGCTTTTAACACCATTCAGCCCATACCCCTGGGAGATAAGCTTTGGACAATGCAGGTGGATGGCCCCTTGGTGACCTGGATTATAGACTACCTGACTGGCAGACCACAGTATGTGAGACTGCAGGGCTGTGTGTCAGATCTGGTAGTCAGTAATACAGGGACCCCCCAGGGGACCGTACTGGCTCCCTTCCTGTTCACTCTTTACACATCCGACTTTAGGTACAACACAGAGTCATGCCACTTGCAGAAGTTCTCGGATGACTC